>MJUU01041446.1:190066-211638 GCA_002080025.1 Modiolus philippinarum
TATCATTTTGGCCGCCAAAATATTTTTTCACATAAAATCGGCTCCAAAATATTTAGAAAAAAAACATTACCCCCCCTTTTCAAGTTAAATGGTATGGCGGCTTTGAGTTGTTATAACTCCCCTTTGGATCGTTGTCTCTTTGACACATTCCCCGTTTCCCTTCTTTTTTCTATTATATATTTTCCCTGCTATCAACTACATCCGACAAAGACGATCATTTGTTTGTTTACTTTAGTACACGTTTTCTAAACCGGGAGGTGTGCGTGTTTAACATGATTTGATTGGATAGTGACGTCTCTGAGTAGTTATTTAAATCGTGACGTACGATGTTTGCTTGAAGTGGGAATTTCCAAGGTCGTGTTTGCGCAGGTCAGTGAATTCGTCCATGCATTGTCCATACTGAATTTTGACGGGTTGTACACGTAACTTTATTCTCCTCGTGTATCTCAGACAAAATAAACGACTTCCGGTCCATATTGGCCTGGGCAAATAAACGACTTCCGGTCTATATCGACCTGACATTTCTAAACGTCAGAAGTATATAATAAAAAGTTTTATCACATATTTATGCGTAATACATAGACTTTTACACATTTAATAACTATAATGTTTGTCCATCCATATCACAGCCCCGGGCTATCATGCCCTGGTGCACACATTTTGATGACGTCAGAGTGGTGTGACGTTTATTATATACCCAAGCATGTATTAAATAAATTTAATTAATCTTGAATCTTGTACGTTTGACAAAGGATTCAAATAGAAACTCGGCTATCTAATGAGAAAGACATGGTTCAGATAATGGAAAAGCTCATTTGTGGATTACTTTATAGACGGTGTCAAAATGAAGACGTTGCGAGAAATTATGAAAGATCCACAAGCTAGCGTTACACTGTCAAATTTTCATTTTCTAATTGATGCCAAACACAACCTTAAATAGAGGACACCGGATTGCTGTTGATGTTCAAATTATATGATAAAAAGTAGGATTACTACATGTCATTTTGAATATCGTCCCTGGAATTATTTATTTCAAAATTTCTACCAAAGTTGATATATTGTGATATATTGTGTTCATTGTTATTTTTAAGATGTCTTTTTTTTTATTTCTTTTTACTATATGAATTGTACATTAAATATGTGATAAAAAGATCATAACATGGCCTTTTCCATATAGGCCCAGGTATCATCCCTCGACCCATATCAGGCCTCGGCTAAAGCTTCGGGGCCGATATGACAGTCTAAGATGATACCAGGGCCGAAATTGAAAAGGGCATGTTATAATCTATATATATACATGTGCATTTCCATATTGGCCTGGTTATCATCGACTTCTTCTCGGGCCAGTATGGGTGCCTCGGCATGATCACCAGGCCAATATGGAAATGCCCAAGTATTAATCTGCATTTATGAAAGTCAGACTAAAATACAATATGCATATTCCCGCAACACGACGAAACGGTGAGCTATATTAAAGATTCATATTGACAGAATATGAAGAAAATATACATGTGGTTTGGGTACCCAGAAACGGTCCCCTGCAAAAGGGTGTTTTCAGGTCAGCACTATATTCAAGAGGGTCGTCAACTGGGAACATAGTTTAACATTGGACCTATAGGAAAACACATTCAAAGATTCTCTGCTCTGTAAGTGCCGAGCCAATTGGAACCAAATTTGGCCACGGTAGTCTTTAGGTGTTACCCTGTAAAAGAATTTTTTTTTGCGGCCAGTGCTCTATATCCAAGAGGGGCGCCAGCAGGGGAACACAGTTAACATTTTACTTGAATTGGAACCGACATTTGCAACAGTTACCTTCAGGTAGTCCTCGGAAAAAAGTGTTTCAAAAATCACATGATGGTCACAAGCAAGGAACGTATTTTAAATCTGGATCCAATAATTTAAAAACATGTTCCAATTTCTTGCACTACAAATGTGATACCAGTGGACAAATTGGAACCATAGTTTAAATTTGGACTGTCTATGATAGCTAGTTCCAGGGGAGCGATACAGGCTATTGCAAACCACTTTTTTGTTTGTGAAATTTTACACTTTTGACTGATTTTTAAAATTTTTTTTTTTTATTATTATTTTGTTCCGTTTATTCTATCATAAAAGACTATTCGAATTCAACAGTAAGGAAAACCTATGACGAATTCATTTATTTGTTTATTTTTCAACACTTTATGTGATTTCGAGCTTCTGTGACATTATCGCTCTACAGCATTTTTAGCTCACCTGACCCAAAGGGTCAGTGTGAGCTATTGCCATCACTTGGCGTCCGTCGTCTGTCGTCTGTCGTCCGTTAAACTTTTCACATTTTCATCTTCTCCTCTGAAACCACTGAAGCAAATTCAACCAAACTTTACAGGAATGATGTATGGAAGGTCCCTTACAAAGATTGCTCATTTTGTTCCGATCCGATAAAAAACATGGCCGCCAGTGCGGAACTTAGATTTGACATAGGACCCTATGGGAAAAATCACATTTTCATCAACTCCTCTGAAATCGCTGAAGCAAATTCAACATAACTTTACTGGATTGATGTACCAAAGGTCCTTTACAAAGATTGCTCATTTTATTTGGATTCGACAAAAAAACATGACCGCCAGCACGGAACTTAGTTTAACATTGGCCCTATGGGAAATTCATATTTTCATCTTCTCCTCTTAAACCACTGAAGCAAATTCAACCAAACTTTACAGGAATGATGTATGGAAGGTCCCTTACAAAGATTGCTGATTTTGTTCCGATCCGATAAAAAACATGGCCGCCAGTGTGTAACTTAGGTTTAACTTAGGACCCTATGGGAAAAATCACATTTTCATCAAATCCTCTGAAACTGCTGAAGCAAATTCAACATAACTTTACAGGATTGATGCACTAAAGGTCATTTTCAAAGATTGCTCATTTTATTCGGATTCGACAAAAAACATGGCCGCCAGCACGGAACTTAGTTTAACATTGGCCCTATGGGAAATTCACATTTACATCTCCTTGTCTGAAACCACTGAAGCAAATTCAACCAAACTTTACAGGAATGATGTATGGAGGGTCCCTTACAAAGATTGCTCATTTTTTTCCAAACCGATGAAAAACATGGGCGCCAGCGCAGAACTAAGGTTTAACATTGGACCCTATGAGAAAAATCACATTTTCATCAAATTCTCTGAAACTGCTGAAGAAAATTCAACATAATTTTACTGGATTGATGCACTAAAGGTCTTTTACAAAGATTGCTCATTTTATTTGGATTCGACGAAAAACATGGCCGCCAGCACGGAACTTAGTTTAACATTGGCCCTATGGGAAATTCACATTTCATCTTCTCCTCTGAAACCACTGAAGCAAATTCAACCAAACTTTACAGGAATGATATATGGAAGGTCCCTTACAAAAATTGCTCATTTCGTTCCGATCCGATGAAAAAACATGGCCGCCAGCGCAGAACTAAGGTTTAACATTGGACCCTATGGGAAAAATCACATTTTCATCAACTCCTCTGAAACTGCTGTAGCAAATTCAACATAACTTTACAGGATTGATGCACTAAAGGTCCTTTACAAAGATTGCTCATTTTATTTGGATTCGACAAAAAAAACATGACCGCCAGCACGGAACTTAGTTTAACATTGGCCCTATGGGAAATTCACATTTTCATCTTCTCCTCTGAAACCACTGAAGCCAATTCAACCAAACTTTACAAGAATGAGGTATGGAAGGTCCCTTACAAAGATTGCTCATTTCTCTGCGATCCGATAAAAAACATGGCTGCCAGCACGGAACATAGGTTCAAAATAGGATCCTATGAGAAAAATCATATTTTCATCAACTCCTTTGAAGCTGCTGAAGCAAATTCAACCAAACTTTACAGGATTGATGCACTAAAGGTCCTTTACAAAGTTTGCACATTTTATTCCGATTTGCCAGTATGGAACATAGTTTAACATTGGCCCTATGGGAATAACATCATTTTCAACATCTGCACTGAAACTATTGAAGCAAATTCAAGCAAACTTTACAGAAATGATGTATGGAAGGTCCTTTACAAAGATTTCTCATTTTGTTGGGATCCGACAAAGAAAATAGCTCCCAGCATTGAACTTGGTTTGGAATGGTACCCATATATTAAATCATTTTTTTTCATTACATGTGCTTAAATTATTGAAGCAAATTCAGTCAAACTAAGATTGTTTATTTTGTTTTGATCTGATAAAAAAACAAGACCGCCAGCACAGAACATACTTTAACATATGATCCTATGGGATACACATCACTTTCATCACCTGTTGTAAGCATTTTGTCAGGTGAACGATTCAGGCTCAGTATCTGAGCCTCTAGTTATTAATTCCACATTTATTTTTTAGGAAACGAAACCATAGACTACGACACATTTTTGGCCTTCGTGGAAGGTAAATCAAATGAAGTTCATCCAGATGACGAGTTAAGAGAAGCTCTCCGAGTATTTGACAGGGATGATAATGGATATATAAGTGCAGAGGAATTACGACGTATGATGTTAACTTCAGGGGAATGTTTGACTGAAGAACAAGTGGATGAAATGATGAAAATGGCTGACAAAGAAAATACGGGAAAAGTCCACTACGATGGTAATTTGAATAAATATTTGGAAAAACCAAACAAACAAACGTGCATTATCATTTGTCCTTTATGATTGAAAAGGTTCTTCGTTTCTTCGATTGGGTATGGTAATTTATTTTTAGATCACGGGTTTGATCTAATTTACTGAACATCTTTGGTTAGGCATATTACAATAAAGGGTAAGAGCAAAGCAAGATTAAATTGTCCGAGTTTAATAGTGGAATTTTCTTGGGACTACAATGTGGTGTTTTTTTGGGTTTTTTTTCATAAAATGCCATTCAAGTGTCTAACTTACGGTAAAATACTGAACCGGTGTCACATTGTGCATCCTATATATTACATTTCTTTTCTCGCAAGTAAGCTGAAAGATGGCACATAGTTCATTAATCAATCTTACACTAGAAAGTTGATTTCTCCTATGAGTTCGCGTTTATCTTTAAGGATGTAGTAAGGTGAAAATTTAAAAATCTACACTATTAAATTGATACAATCAATTAAAAGAGCATTGGCAATTGAACAAATTTAGCTTAAAATTTTAATCGGTTATGGACCTTGTTTTCAAGATATTTCGCATTTAATAAAATGGCAGGAAAAGCTTTCTCTGACTTGTACCTTTGTATAACATGGGGACATTATTGGTTACTTTCGGATGGAAGGAAAATCTACAATCTCATGAAATCTTGCTTACTTACTTTAATTGAGCTACTGAAACTTTTGATGACTAAAATATGGGTGTAATGGGGCAAAAAATATAACATAGGAATATTGGATAAAACCCGAGAAATCCGAAGTAACTTATATCAATTTCAAAACCTTCACCTTACTTACAACCTTAAACTATAATGAATCAAATTATATCGAATTCTAATATGAGAACAATGAAAACCATGACGACCAGCCATATGAAAATCTCCAATAACATTATGGGCGACTTCACAACAGTCTTTACGCTGAAACAGACAACGTCATAATATGATTTGTGCACAAAAACGTCACTAAATCGTCTGTAATGGCTGTCCTTACCGTGTACACTATAGGTCCGCGCAGATCATTAAATGTCATATTAGAATCGAAATAATTCATGTTCGCCGGTGGTTTGTAGTCGATTTACATATGGGTGTCCATTATTTTCGTTTATTTTACCCCTCGCTCCGCTACGCTACGCTCTGGGTAAAATATTAACGAAAATAATGGCCACCCATATGTAAATCTTCAACAAACCACCGGCGCCCATGAATTATTTCTTAACTTTGAATCAAGTGTGTTCTTTTGGACTGAAGCATAACTTAAGGCTAGTCTCGTTTCCCAACTAACTGAGTAAAAGACATATGGATTACAGGACATTTTGTTTTGGATTCTTATTTTATCCCGATGCGTATCAAGCACTTGATGAATAATACGCTGTGATATAGTCTGCATCTGTAGTTTATATGATGAAACCGGAAGACGATTCATTTTTCAAAGCAAAGTTCTCTGATCCAAAGTTCAGTTTATTTACATTTATTGTATTGAAGCAATTTATTCTGTAAATGACCATTTCGACAATTTATTTCTCTTCAGTGTAGATCAAAATAAAAAATTCAAAGCATGAAAGAGTTCACAGAGAACAAATGTTTAAAAGGGCCTGATACTCCCTAATAGTTATACTATAATTCTAATATGGCTTCCTGTATTAGCTTTGAAAATAGAGTCATGGTATAATACCAATATAACACTCTTAGCACATGCGCAGAAGATGCATAGTTTCTGTTGCATATTTTCAATCTATTTTTCATTTTAACTGTCAAAATCTACCATCCACTAACAATTTTTTAATTAAATTTGTTTCCGAAATTCATTATAGAATTTTTTCCTACTTGTGACGTCACAAATAAAATCGTAATGTCCGGTTCGTAAGCAGCGCTGGTCTAAAGTTTGAATGGAGTTTAACAGGACTTGAGGCATTTTCTACAGTTAAAATAGCAATTAAATAAAAAAAAGGAAGTTTTTATTCTATTTGTGGAAAGTTTTTTGTCAGCGAGTTTGTTTATCAAAATCAAAATGTTACGGAACCATTAGATAGTCGCTGCTCGCTTCGGATATAAAATGGGTGAAATTTCCATATTAGAATCGAAATAAAGCATACCCGCCACATATTATATTGTCATTATAACATGGGCTTTCGTTGTTTTTGCATATTTAACCCCTCGCTAGCGCTCGGGATAAAATATTTGCAAAAACAACTCAAGCCCAGGTTATAATGACAATATAGTATGGCGGCCATGTTTTATTTCTTAACTAATCCAAGATTCTGATTATCGCAAAATATTCAACGGATGATCGAATAACGCAGTAATTCACGAATGCGCGGAGCTCATGAGTGAATTACAGCGTTTTTCGATCATGAGTTGAATATTTTCGATAATCAGAATCAAGGATTAGTTATAGTTTTTATTATATAGATCTTCACGCATATTTGATGGTCCCGTTGATAATTCAGTTCACGAACTACGTTTTCAAGATTAATCCGCTGTGACGTTTACTTAACAACAACGTTGACAACGTCTATTGTGACGTCACTTCCTAGAGTGAAATTATGGAAAATAATTTCACAGTTAATAATCACTTTTCTTTCACTGGGAAATCTCAATCTTTCACCGCTATCTAAATACAAACCACACACATGTCTGTCAAGCAAAATAAAAAAAATATGGAATTAGAAATAAGTTTAATACTCCATGTATTTTTATGTTAAAATTGACGTTTTTATTTTCAGATTTTGTTTCCATGATGCTATCAGTATGATGTTATGTAAAGCTGTTCTACCACAACTCTTCGTCAGGATGTTATTCTCAGACTTGCATTTATACCTATTAATTTCTTAAATTTATTTTTGTTCAGGTTTAAAATAAAAAAAAAAATAATATGATTTAATTTGTCATTTAATGCCAGGTATCATGTTTATAGAAAATAACTGGATAATTATCTTTCTTTCCTGATCATACTTTGGTGTTGTAAGTGATTGTAGCTTGAATGAAAAGTTTTAGTTGACGATCGTCCAGAATGGAGGTCCAGAATAAGCTATTAGCAGGAATCACTTCTACAGATTTTTATTCGCACTGGATTGTGGTATAAATCGTTATTTATACCTGACACTACTTTTTGTTCTTGTTTTGTGTCTTCATTGACTTGTGTTGCCTTTTTGTCCGGCTATAGGGGTGATCTTTTGTGACATCAATTTGCATCGTTATTTCGTCCGTCCTGCTGGTGAAATGTATCTTTTAGAAATCGTCTCCTCTGCAAGTACCGAGCCCATTTGAGCCAACTTACCCCCATCCTGTATGATATGCATTTTTTTAGATTTTCACCTTATCCAAGATGGAACCAAACCTGACCACAAAAGTCCCAAGGCGGTCTCTTCAAAAAAATGTTTTGGTGCTCGCACGTTTTCCAGGATGACCACAAGCAGGCAACATAGTTTAACATATGACTTTTTATTGAGACTTTTCCGGAGTAAAATTGAACCACACTTGACAGCACTCCATTGGTTGTCCCCTGAAAATGTGTTTTATTTTTGCAATTTATTCAATATGGCTGCCATCAGAACAAAAGTTTAACTTTGGACCCTTAGGGAACAATTTCAAAATTCCCCTTTGAAACTACTTGGTCAAATGGAACCAAACATCAGTATTTTGGTGGTCGATAGTAAGAAAGGTGTTTTCATATGTTTTATCCAAGAAAACGTCGGGCGGTTAACATTAGAACCCCTCGAAAATCACATGCGGAGATCTCCTACACTGCTTGGCCAGCTTGAACTAATTTTGGATATAAACTTTGTTCTTGTGTGATCCCCTGAAAAAAGAGTGTTTCGAGGTTTGCACTTACTGTTGGTCAATTGCCAGTAATAAAAATAGTTTTACCTTGGACTTTAAGGGAAAATACTTTCTAGTATTAAACACCGTTTGAAAGAAATTTATTATATTACATGTATAAACGGGACTAATTATACCCTGCTCCGAAGGAGAAGGGGGTATACTGTTTTAACTGTGTCCGTCATTCCGTAATTCCGTCATTCCGTCCGTCACAACTTTCGTAAAGATTTTCTCTGCAATGGTAAATGACACAAACTTGAAATTTTGTCAGAAGCTTGGTGTAGTCATGCCATTTTGTGAGATAAATTTTCAGACCTGTCGGGGTGCTACTTCCTGTTTACCGACTTAGTCACTTTTCGATTATTCTGTCCGTCCGTCACAATTTTCGTAAAGCTTTTCTCTGCAATGGTAAATGATACAAATTTGAAATTTTATCAGAAGCTTTGTGTAGTCGTGCCATATTGTGGGGTGCATTTTCAGACCTGTCGGGATACTACTTCCTGTTTACCGACTTCGTCAATTTTCATCATTCTGTCCGTTCGTCACAAATTTTGTAAAGCATTTTCCTGCAATGGTAAATGATACAAACTTGAGGGTACTCGTGGGGTGTTCAAAGAATCACATAATCATTAAATTTTTGCCTTGGTAATCAAATAATCATTAAATTGTTACCTTGGTAATCAATAAATTTTTGGCTTAGCAATCAAAAAATATATAAAAATGCAAGCTAATAATCAAATAACCATTAAAAATCCCTGATAATCAGGTAGTCAAGAAACTCATGATGGGCCTCAAACTTGAAATTTTGTCAAAAGTTTTGTACAGTTATGCCATATTTTGGGATGCATTTTCAGACCTCTTGGAATGCTACTTCCTGTACTAATTTTTTTTTGTTTTTGTTTTTTTGTTAATTGAGGCTGGTAGATGAGAGCGGGGGTATTACTAGTGAGCATGGGCTTACAGATCCCTTGTTTACACAGAAACGAACCATTTTTGTGAGTGAATCGGTCTCGTTTAAAATCCAACAAATTCCTTTCAAACAGCGTTAAACCCATCCTCTTATGATTCCTTTAATTTGTTGATAAGTAATTAAATCTATATGATGCCAATTATACGTTTTTGTTGGGACATATCTGGTTGTCTTGGCGTATGAATTAATAAGGTTATAAGATTATTTCAAATGTACTTCGGTTAATGTCGTTTTTCGAAAATAAACGACTTCATAAATTGGTAACAGAGGTCAATGGAGCTAATCATGTATTTTGTATTTTGTAATATGCAAATCAAATAAGAATCATTCAGCGTTACATTCTTTTAAAACAGTATGCGAAGCACAAAGGTATTTGAATACTGGGTCTTCTTTTGGATAATGTGATTGATTCAGGCTCTCGTGAGCCTTTAGTTCCCTTTTTCTCAAAGCGTCAGTGTGAGCTATTTCCATCACTTGGCGTCTGTCGTCCGTCGTCCAACCGTTAACTTTTCACGTGTTCATCTTTTCCTCTGAAACCACTGAATCAAATTCAACCAAACTTCAAAGAAATTATGTGTGAATGGCCCTTTACAGAGATTGCTCTTTTCTTTCCGATCCGACAAAAAAAATCATGGCCGCCAACGTGAAACTTAGGTTTAACATTGAACCCCGGGCCCATGAAAGAAACCAATGAAGCAAATTAAAAATGTACGGAAGGTCCTTTACAAAACAGGAAACGCAATACGGATCTTTTGAGTAACTGATGCGATTCTCTTTAAAAAGCAAAGTCAACGGCAGTAAAAGCTTAAATTCAAAAATCAGGTGACAATAAATAAATTCTAGTTTTTTGTTAACTATTTTGAAAAAAAATGTCGTAACTGAAAACAAATACTTCCAACACATCTTTTGATCTACTTGAAAATATTTCGAAGCAAACCGTTTTGTTGCGTCGCAGGAACTGATGTTAATCATTCTTTAGTCGTTTGAGTCGGTTGTGTATGTGAATTTCGACTGAACTTAAGGAGGTTCGCTCCTCATGTTTTGGGATTTATGTCAGATTTTCGGAATTCTCTGGTTTTATCCATTTAATTGCATTATAAATTTTTGCTCATTGACCTCCTGATTTTTTCCCATAATTTCACTTTATACATGTTTATAAGCATTCTGTTAAAATTTCATTAAATTTTATTTATTCTGTCATATTCATTCATAGTCAAACCTTGCTAATGTTAATCCTATGAAAAATCCGAGGAGTTCAGTTTCCCGCCAAATTTTCAGTCACTTATATCTCAAAAACCAGATCATCAACCTATCAATTTTTTTCGCTAAAATTACATCTAATTTAATTTTCTTACAAAAAATCACATTTATTTAAAATCCTATTTATTTTCAAATAGAGTAGCAAACCCCCTTAATCATTGCAAAATCTGCAATCTGTACTAATCTCACACATATTAGGTTAAAGTTACAATGTAGTGATCCAGGATTTGAAACAACGGTCTTTCTTTGCTGGAAAGGCGACGTAAGTAGAAGATAAGACATATAGAATGGAAATGCTGGATTTTTAGTGGACAACTTATTTGTCGAATTTTGAAGACAATTGTTCAAGCAGACAATATGGAATCTTACAGGAACAAATTGTACTCCACTTTTGACGATTTATTCGAAAGCCGATTTTATTTGAAAACTTGCAACTTCTTAATTTATAAAGACACTTTATTAAAACCTAAGGAGTATCCCCCTCCTGCATAGCTCTGACCTTGGTTGATTTTGGCTTTTTTTTCAGATTATATTTGTAACTTGTTCTCTATCAGTTTTTATACACATTTCTATTAATGAATTTTGACATGTTTTGGTTTGATCTGCACTGAAGAGACATAAGTTGTCGAAATGCGCATATGCATATGCAGAAACCAAATTCACAATAACTTAAGTATTTTGTGATTTAATAAAAAGACAGTTACATGTAGCTAGTCAAGTCCCTTTACTTCAGATTCCTTTATATAGATTATGAAATCATCAATTAATTATTACCACCATCTTATAAACCCAAAATGAACTCGAAAGTAAAGAGATAACTGATACACCATATCGGCATCATAACCAGACTAATGCCTCTCTATTGATGATTCTGGACGTCCCAAAACAGCAAAAATTTTACAACAACCTTTCCGATAGTGAACCCTCCTTTTTTAGCATTACTATCAAATCCACGGCTCATGGCATCTATATTTCACAACCCATTCACTATTTCGTGCCTGTTGTTTGAATAGCCCTTTTGAGAAGAGAGCGAAGTTTAAGTCCGAGAAACTTTTATACCAAGGTCATGTTCAACATTGCTACAACTGTCACTACAATGTAACAGCAGTTTTGAAGTAGTAACTACAATGAAATATCACTGCAATGTTCTATTATGCAAATGAAGAAAGACATCTTTGGGTAGATCTAGAGTCTTTTTACAAAAGAGACAGATACAGACTTTGAGAAACAGGACTTTTCATTGGCAATATGATGTACATGTACATGTATCCAGACTTAACTTATCGATCAAATTGATAATCGATCACGTTAATAATAAAAAATCGAACGGTAATCGATTGATTATTTCGACTAATCGAACATTTATCGATCAATCTCTCTGAGGATCGATGATCGATGATTTTGATTAGAAATTTGTGATCGATAAGTGATCACTGAAATTTTCCTTTAACTTCAGATAGTGTTTAGTACCATCAGTAACAATTATGTTGATTGGTTAGTCAAAATATAATAAAACAATTCAGATGGCTAATATTATTGCGGTTTTATTGAACAACTGATCATTAATTAATCAGAAATCGATCACAAATTTCTAATCAAAATCATCGGTCAAAAGCCACAGAGAGTTTGATCGATAAATGTTTGATAAGTCGACCTAATCAATCGATTACCGTTCGATTTTTATTGATAAGTCATCGATTATCAATTTGATCGATTAGTTAAGTCTGGATGTATGTCACACCGAAGCAGATCATGCTTACCCTCCCACAGCACCTAGTTTGTTTGCTTGCAGGTGTTCACGTTACTACTGCTTCAATTTTGAGGCATTCCTGTTTATTTTTGTTTATTTGTTTTATCTTTGCCATGTCTAAATTTTGTCTCCATTTGTGTAACATCTGTGCTGTTTGTGTTTTTGGATATGTGCATGAATTTTAGAATTTCCTTCATATCTCCTTTTGTTTCTGTATTTGTTTATTCATGTTTTTCCACGACTTTTAAGCATAAAGCATTTCAGGGATGTCATTCTAGAATATGCAAGTCCATGCAGTTGTCAAAAAAAGAACCCCAAAAACACAGAAACAAAAAACGTAAAATAGTTTTAAGTTACTGAAGAAATGTCCTGACAAGCAAAAACTCATGGCGACTTTAAGATGAAGGACAACAATTAAAGCGTTGTTCCATTTGCTTAATCTTACCTTGTATTTATAAGGATTATGTTCCATGTACATTTACCCCATATCCCTTTATTTGTTTGTTTAATAACCAGTTACCATAATGATACCTTTGCGGAAGGGGACATCGATTCTACATAGAATCCATACTTTTATAATACATTTAAGTGAAATAGTTAATTTCCAATATTTTGATTGCAAATTTTTTATTCCCATTTTGGAAAATTGTGAAAAAAATATATCATTAGCATTTTTTCGAGGAACAAATTTTAATTACGGGATTTGTACATTTGTATTTTTTGTAAAGTTATTTTGAAATCATTCAAGGTTTAAAACGACTCTCGATGGTAGATTTGTGAACAACAGATTTGTACCAGAAGTACCAATATTAGGTTAACTTAATCCCTTACTCAACTGAATAAGGTGTTCTTTTCATGGCTTGGTACTTGGTTTAAATCTTTAAAACAAATAAAGGTTGTTGTATTTGGTACGTACTTTAACTTCACGTAACGGTTTTTCGACTTGGAAGTAATATCACTTTCTTATTCAGGAAAAATTATCATGGATTAACAGCTATGGAAAAAATAATTTAGAAAACTAGACTATTGAAAAATCCAAGAATCCCCAAACATTTTTTTACCAAATAGTAAGTAGTTACCCGATAGTCCTGAAAGCTATTTTAACGATCCAACTCATTATTGCAAAGCCTCAGACCAAGTTTCAAATCATAACCACTTATGCAACCAGACCATGAAATCTTTTGCAATTTCGCTTTTATTTTAAAGATTAAAGAATCGACAAACAGGAAGTAGACGATCGATAAACCCCAAAATCAGCTACGTAGTAACAATTCTAAGATACAGACTAAATACCAAAGAAAGAAAGAATTGCCCTACTCCTCCCTCTACTAGCAAGTTTGATTCAACAAATGTTTATAATGGCATGTGAATTTTATGTATTTTTATTAGATTGCTGAAATAAGTCATATCGGCCTGATTAAACACCAGCGGATCCAGCCTTCGGTAAAAGGGGTTCGATGGGGTTCCAAGAAATAGGAGTTTTTAGTCGATTTTTTTTCAATTTTTGTTAATTTGTACCAGAATTCTGTACGAAATTTAAAACTTTTCCAGAAAAAGGGGGTTCCAACCCCCCAATGACCTCCCTGGATCCGCAAATGTTGAATGTTTATCTTATGATACCACTATGAGATTATACTTAATAAGTCATTTGAACTCCTATATAAATTTTTCGCCTAATACGGAACTTTCTTGTTACACTTAGGAGACCTTTCCTGTTTGGAGACGGAAACAGTTCCATTGTTGTATATATGTCGAGTTCACGCATTCTATCATTATTGAGATTTCCCTCCATACGAGCACTTTTTATGTAAAAAAGAATCGTATCGGTTACTCAAAAGATTCGTGCTATAGTTCCTGCAATCTGAAGACATTCCATTGTATTACTTACAAATAAAATTCAGATCAAAGAGAAAATATTAGGAACATTTGATTTCAGCAAAATTTTTTATCCGATCTTTCCAAGGTGTGCCTGTCTATTAAATATACCATAAATAATCTCTTATGAAATATTGCAGTCTATGGAATGCAGGCATTTTACTCGATCTTTGCACCCAAATAAAAGCATCATACGCAAAAGTCACAAGTCAATGATAACAATGATTTAATAAAGAAAGAGGTGTTTACTAATTTTTCACAAATCAAAAGGTATAAATATTGGGTGTCAGATTTCATTCAGAGAAATCGATATTGGTAGTATATGTTATATAACGACATCAATAAATTTCTATACATGTTTCAACTGGTGAGGCAATATATTACAATCGAAATTTATAATGACCATTTAAGTATTAATTCTATAACTATATACTTTGTATTTTTGGAAAAGGAGAGATCTCTAATAATGTGTAATCGGATTATGTAAAATTGATCTTACGAATAACTATTAAAATTTAATCCACATTTTGTTGTATTTTAAAACATTGATAGTGTAATTGTTTCCCCGTGGTGCCTCTATTATCTGTATATTTGATTGGAACCCGTTTGAAGGTAAATCCTGGATATATATTTAATCAGGTTAAAAAGTAGAAACCTGTCCACTTCGTTGTCAACCATCCACAAGTTCAAAACAAAATGGTAAGTGCATTTTAGTTTTACAATTTTTTGCATAAAAAAGAAGAAAAAACTTAATTTTTTTTATCACTATCAATTTATTTTTGATTTATTTTTTATTTAATAACTAATTTTTTATTTTATTTTATTTTTTTTATTTATTTATTTATTTTTGCTTTGATGGAAACAATTCTTCAATGTTGCAATTTATCTTTAGTTTCTAAGAATTCTGAAAAAATGCCTTTATTAAAAAAAATGTTTGAAACTATTGCGACATAAAGAGATGCCCATAGAATAATCTAATCATTTGCACGTGCTTCAAATAATTCAGCAAAAGAATTTGATTTGAAACATTTAAAAAAAATAATTTTAAATTATCAATACTGTTAGCAGATCAATGTACGGCATTGTACATCGATATTTGGGATCAATGTAAAGAATATTATTTGTACGGAAGTATGCAGGCAATGCGTGCCGTTCATCCTTCCAAGTCAGGTGAGCCGAGTCTACGTACGTTCGAGGGAACATACGTGGACTCAGAACACCTGACTTTTGAGGATGTGCTTGCTTGGCTATCACAAAACTTGATTTGATGTTGAAAAAATAATGGTGATTGATAAAGTTATGTCGAAGAAATTTTATTCAGTTTCTGCCTGGGAATGTGAAAATACTTGCTCTCCGAAAAAGCATACCATAGTAAAAATAGTGGATTTATAAGAAACAAAATTGAAAAATACCCAAGTTGCATAATAAACTGTAACAGTGAATTTCTTTATGCTGTGCATGTGTTTCAAGGAAAATCAAAAATCTAAATTATTTTAGGACAATAAATTATCTCGTAATATAATCTTAGTGACAAATTTTGAATTTTTATAAAATATTACTATCTTATCATTTTTTTTCAATTATTAGTCTTTTCAACACACAACGAGGTAAAAAAAAACAATGAATACCACCTATGCACAGACGTGACAAATATCCTTTTGGCTTTTGCACTTCAGCGCATTCATTTCAAATGTGCATTTGCAATAAATTTGTAAGAAATAGATTAATAAAACAGGGCTGTGATAAAACTTGACATATGGAATAAATATGCGACTTTATTGGATTGTACTAGGTTAGGGGGTACAGTCATATCATTTTTATTGAAGATAATATTATTCAGAAAGATTGGAAACAAAACAAGCGACTGGTTGCCATGGCGTTTATTTATGAAATCAACACCTTTTTTATCGACTGATCGCTTTCTTTAGGTTTCAATCATTTACATGTAGATTTCAAATGAAAAATCTGCCACAATAAGGAAGAATCAAGTTGACCTTGAAAACACGTGACGTTTAATTTCGTAGTGGCTGTCTGTAACGTAAATTATTACATCTTATGACTGGCACATATTCGTTATGGTTCAGTTTTTTACTGATTTTGCAACCGAAATTTCATAATTTAATATGGAGGGGTGACAACTGACCAAATACTTGCCCCATTAATAATGGTTTATATTCATTCTTATTTTTTCAAGAAAAAAAAATTATCGTTCTTTTTCAGGCAGACCAACTTACAGAGGAACAAATTGCTGGTAAGTTTAATTAAGATAATGATATCAGGTCATCTTGTGATTTTTGAAAAAAATGATTGTTTCTTCTCATTGTTGGGAAGTGCGTTCCGTTCACAAGTAGAGAATGCACTTCCCAACAATATCCTGTAAGTACATGTAGTTGTTTTAATCCCTGCTTCTGTAGATTTCCGACGATAGAATTTGGCCATGACCCGCGAAAAGTAAATGTACATTTTGTTTTGTGTTTAACATAACATCAAAAGGCATCGCCAATTCAATTTTTGTGAGAGCGTTCGGAGGTCTTCCGAAATGTAGTGAAACATTATAATTAAACGATTAGAGGATTTTTTTAAAAATAAATTTCTTCATAGTATAAATGAGCGGATCAAAGTAATGAATTCAGTGCAAAACTTTTACATGTCCGCTTTCAAGTCATGGAAAGCTTCTTGAGACTATTAATATACGTTTTGATTGTGCCAAAATCTACCTGCATTTCTTCTTCACTTAAAAGTTTCTTATTATGCTTTGATCTAAATTAGTGTAAGGCTAGAGCAAGTGCAGACTAGGCGATCTACGAAAGGAAAGAGCGGGGGAGTCATTGTATGTACATGTAATTTAATCAAATGTGATAAATAATCCTGAAATAAACCTACACGATATAAAACTTTTTATTACTTTGGATTTTAAATTCACTAAGAACTTCGTTTACATAGATGTTTTAAGTGTCGTCTGTCTGTGGTCTAATTGAAGTGCCTTACAATTATTTACAAGATTGTGATGCACATTTACCAAGTTCTTCAAATAAAGATAACAAGAGGTCTTGTCAAGTGTCAGGTTTTATAGTTTATTGTACATAATCAACAAAATTGTTCTTATTCTTAGTCATACATGTAGGTGCAATCATAAAAAGTACAAGTTGTCAAATATATTATCGGTTTCACTTTTTAGCTACGCTTTTCTTAAATAAAATTCTGAAATTAGTGTAAATTTTGGTTATGTCCCATGATTATAGCCGGCACTAAGATAGGTCTGCTACCTTCGATACTACTAAAAAAAATAACAACTTGTTTAACTAGAAAAAAAAGAAAGGAAACGGGGAATGTGTCAAAGAGACAACGACCCGAAGCGAAGTAATAACAACTCGAAGCCACCATATTAAGATCTTGAATGAGGAAACGCCCAATGATTCATTTTTCAAGACCTCAGCTCGTTACATTTACATTTTGTACCCTTTTCTGTGATTTAGTTTTTTTTAAATTTTGTCTAGTTCAACAGGTATATTAAATCCAGAAACATAAAAAGATATATTTCTGAAATCATTGCACAAATGCAAGAATCCAAGCATTACATCAAATGCAAGCATTACATCAAACCAAAAAACTTCGATAATTTCTTATTTGCGATGTTTCGAATCACATGAATTTTTTTTTTAGTAATTTCAACGAATAAATCAGGCCAGCTTTTTTGCAGAATTCAAAGAGGCATTCAGTCTGTTTGACAAAGATGGCGATGGTACAATCACTACAAAGGAACTGGGAACAGTAATGAGATCCCTTGGACAGAACCCAACAGAGGCAGAGTTATCCGACATGATCAACGAAGTAGACGCCGACGGTACGTGCAAATTCTACCTTGAATTATGAAAGAGATAACAGGAATCAGTACGGTGACGATATCCAACACTTTCTGTTTCTGTTTATCTTTTATATTCATCTGCAAATTTTATATATTGTTAAGAAATTACATAAGAAGGAAGAAGGAAAACTCAAATTTCAAAACTATTGAACTATAGTTCAGGCAAGGAAGTTAAAACTGACAAGCAAATGTTCTCACTTTAATTCGCTGAAAACGATTGAAGTGATTTTTTGTCTATATTTTGTTATTTTTTTTTACCACTTACTTTAACACTGCGTTTTAGGTCTGACAAATTGTTTCTACTTATTATTTCAGGAAACGGAACCATTGACTTCCCAGAATTCCTTACAATGATGGCGAAGAAAATGAAGGACTGCGATTCAGAAGAAGAACTCAGGGAAGCTTTCAAAGTATTTGACAAGGATGGTAATGGATTTATCAGTGCTGCCGAACTCAGACACGTGATGACAAATTTAGGAGAGAAACTCACTGATGAAGAAGTCGATGAAATGATCAGAGAAGCAGACCTTGACGGAGATGGCCAAGTTAACTACGAAGGTAAACGTCATTTTAAGCCTCTAAGCATTAATTATTGTACCGAGACTACACTTCTATCACTAAAAGAAAAGCCACATTTCATGTATTTGAATGTCTACTTCAACCAAGACATTTAAATAATGAAAATGAATGTAGACGACAATGCAATTATGGACAGTCACGATACTGCAATATGGCTGGTTTCCCATACAGGATTGCAGTGATTTTATTCATACACAGTGCATGCATACCATAACAAAATCCCATTTTGGGTAATGTAAGAACAATCGATTTGAAATACCGAAGTTAACGCAAATTTCAGTTTCTGCATATGGCCGTTTCGACTAGTGTCTCTTTAGTGCAGATCTAATTAAACCATTTGGAAGACCAAAACATCTGTAAAAACTTAAACAGATCAAATTTCCTACAGGATTTTAAGGACAGAGGTATGCACCAGGGAGAAAATTTTTAGTTTTAAATTTAGATATTTCCAGTTTCGACACACTACGCCTTCTTGTATGATTGATTGATTGATGTTTTACGCCAACTTCAGAAATATTTCAGCTATATTGTGGCGAGAACTGTTAGGTCTATTGAACAATTTTAATACAATGTAAATACATAAAATATTAATATGAAAATCAATAGATGTAACTGATGCCTTAATTTGCATGTGTGTTTTTTTTGTTTACAGAATTTGTAAGAATGATGACATCAAAGTAAAGACAATCAAGTTCAAAACATCGTCTTCCTGTAGTTGGTCTGTCAGCTGCCAACACAGATTGATTTGCAAAACATTCGAGCCGTAATATGCCTGTTTCAGAAATCTTCTGTGTTCAAGTTTACAACTTTTTTGAACAAACACCGAATCAAGCTTCATGATCCGTCCATTTATTTATTTATTTGTTACATATTTTTTGTAAATATGATTTATGTTATTAAACACATTTGTTATACAAACATCTGTTTGTTATATTTAAAAAATATTTGCCGTTTCAGAAACTTCAGCATTGTGGGAAGAGCAGACACCAAACTATTTTGATTGGTTAACCTAACTAACGTATCGTCATTGGTTGAAAATTGCTTATTTCTACACACTGTGTCTAGTATTTGAAATGCAATGCCGGACTGTAGCGACAATTCCCCAATTCATGAAAAGGCGATTTAGTTCGTTGGCAAGCTTCAAGAATCTAACATAGAAAAGGTGCTCATTTTGAAAAATCTCACACAAGTGTCTCTCTGACTACACCAACATTCCATTAGCAAACACATCGATACAATAGTAATCAACATGGAGAATTAATTCTAAAAAGTGCCATTTCGACAATTTATGTCTCTTCCGTGCAAATCAAACATCTGTAAGACCAAAAATCACTCTAAATGACAGAAAATAAATGGTGTACTAGATCATGGAACATTTGATTATCAGTCGCCAACTAATATTTTGAACCGCTTACAGTGTCAGTGTCTTGTGGACGTTTTGTACCGTTCACTTTTCATTGAAAATCTTCTGCTTAATCACAGCCGGACCAATTTAAACAAAATTGCATTTCAATTCTGCTTTGGAGGTCCCTTTTAAAAAAACTGATGACAGCGAGATTGGAACACAGTGAAGCTATAAATAACGCATCTTCTTGAACTAATTTGAACAAACGGCAGTACATTGTAACTATGGTTCTTTGATGATCTAATTCAAAAAGTTGTATCGTAAAACCAGTGTGATTTCAAACATTCAATCCGTTCAGGATGACCATCAGCATGCAACATTTGAAATTGTTATACCTTAAAATATTTTCCTTATATAAATGTATTGGGGAAAAATCGACAATTTGTCTGTTTTATTTTCTCTAACCAAAAAACGATCTATTGACCAGTCAACAGTTTTCAGTCTGTTGACCGACACCGATCTGTTGACCACCTGCCTTATTTTGATTGGTTCAAAAATATCACGCCCATGATCTCCTGTCGTCTGCATAACAAAATTGGCGACGTGAATTGTATTCAGATGAAATTGAGCGTATTCATTGAACATGAAAAGGTATAACAAAACAGTTATAGACTGGGTCCTCAAACAACAGCTGCTTCGTGCAACAGTTCAGTCCTCGGGTCAAACAAAACAGCTGTTGTTTTCGGACCCAGTTAATAACTGTATACTGTTTCGTTAAAAATATTTTGAAATTTTGTTGAGATCTGATGTGGAACACAGAAACGTTTTAATAAATGCATCAAAAGATCTCAAATTTCAGAAAAAGTAAAGACGGTCGTTGTCACTATTGGAAAACCGTTTGGCATGTATGTACATGTATCTCATCTCATTTTGCTGCATGTACATGTAGAGAAAAAGAATGACACTATTATTGAAATTATAGATCTTCTCCTCTAATTCGGTCGGCTCAATGGTCTCATAATGACACTTTATTATTGTGTCCGTCAGTTCCTTTACTTCAGCCAAGATAACTTTCAGTGAAAAACATAGTTAAAAATTCATTTGAGTCGTGGACGTGCATTCAATATTTTCTCCGAAACAGCATGGCCTATTGAATTCCATCACAATTTATCAAAATGGTCATTGAATTACTATGGTCTCATTAACCAGTTCCGGGTCAACTGGTCCCTCAGTCATAAAGTTCCTAAAAATCTAAAATTTGAAAAGAGGATGTTTGAAGTGCTAAAATGTTTATCCTTTCAGTTAGAATATCATGAGAATACTTTTTTGAAAGCAGATTATGTATATTTATTGAGACAACTGTCATATTTGAAGCTGGTGTATGAATATTGTTTTACTGGGTGCTTAATCAGGCCCTGACAAGGACTGGGAAGCACGTGTTTTTTCAAATGTAAATATTATTGTTTATTTCATATTTT
>MJUU01041446.1:211890-237520 GCA_002080025.1 Modiolus philippinarum
TTTTCCAAAAATTGCACTAGCTTGTCAAATTATGGCCTGTTATCATAAATATGTGGTTGATAATGGAAATAATATTTTATTTTCTCAAAAATGGCCATAACTTAGGTTCACACAGGTATTTCATGCTGCAGATCTATTTTCCCTCCATATTTTTGTTTCATTAATGACATTTACCTCCTTCCCTGTAGGCTCTTTAGGTAAATATCAGCCATATTTCTATTTCTGTACACCCATGAAGCCTACATTATTCCATTTTGAGAGATATTTATTACCCATTTTGTAAAGTTTATTGCAAAACTTCCTTTTCATACACAACACCTGTGCGCTTCATATGTGATGTCAAACTTCTCTAAATTTGCTCGCGACATACTGTATTTGGATATGCCAGGAAATCTTAACCGGTTATTGAACCAGTACATATTGGGTATCATTTTACTCGCACAAGTGTGCACTTTCAATTGAAAGAGCAAAAACCCTCATTTTTAATACAAGTTGAAATCTTAAGGTCTCATTAACCAGTTCCGGGTCAACTGGTCCCTCAGTCATAAAGTTCCTAAAAATCTAAAATTTGAAAAGAGGATGTTTGAAGTGCTAAAATGTTTATCCTTTTGAAAGCAGATTATGTATATTTATTGAGACAACTGTCATATTTGAAGCTGATGTATGAATATTGTTTTACTGGGTGCTTAATAAGGCCCTGACAAGGACTGGAAAGCACGTGTTTTTTCAATGTAAATATTATTGTTTATTTCATATTTTATTCGGTGCCATCTTGCGAAAAATCTAAACGGTTCACCCCATATTTTTATGGCAGATTTGGATTCCTTAGTTAAAATGCTTCGAAATGATATACAACTCAAAGGTAATGCTAAACCTATATGTTGAGGGAAAACGGTGGAAAATGGCTGATTTAGCCTTGAAGTAAATGGCAACGTCGTAACTGGTATATGAGACCTATCCTTCGAAACTATTTTAAAAAATAGTGTCTTCTCTAGACTGGGGTAATAACACGGGCTCTGAGACGGCTTGTGAAACCCAAAGGGAACGATTCATATTCCATTATATAGGAGCCATGGTCTTAGTAAATGATAGAATAATCTTATTACCGGCAAGATAGATATCTTTGTAGAATTCGTATACATGCAATCCTCTTCAACTTGAAAACTACTTAACAAAAATCCTCGATGCAAGTCGAATAATTCAATCCCACCCCATATCTGATTCTCTCGTTTCTGGGGAACGATGGTACAGCGAACAGAATGTATCGACTTGATTACTTTTTCGGATTATCCTCGAATTTACAGCAAACTTGGGAGATGATTTCGAAACCAAAATTACCTTACATGTGCAATTCAATTATATGAGATCAGGTGCATATGGTTGAAAAAAGGGTCATCTCACTGGTCCGACAGCCAATTGTCCGACGATAATTAGTCCGACAGTCATTAGTCCGACGGTCAATAGTCCGACATTATACAAAATTATGAATTAAATGAAAGTTCAAGATAGTATTCACTTTCCTCTCTCCTCGTTAAAGGGGTTCCAAATAAAGAAATACAAGATGGCCACTTGCCGAGGAAAATCAATCCTATGGAAAATCGTTCATCAGCTATGATTAAACTGTCCTGACACAAATACATTGCCTGTTGACAGATATCTACATCCTTTTAAGGGATCGGGTATCATGGATTGGATTTCAACGGAAGGCATCCTGCTCTTTTGAATCGTTATGATAATGTATCTTGAAACATATCGTTTTTGCCGTCCTGAGTCTGTTTTTTTTTATAAAATTTTGTAATAGCCACATCTTAGCTCACTTGACCTAAAGAGTCATGTGAGCCTTTGCCATCAATTTGCGTCCATTGACCGTCCGCCAACAATTTCAATAATCTTCTCCTAAAACCGCTGAGCCAATTGTAGCACAACTTGGCCTGAACAATTACCAGGGTATGTACTTTCAAGTTTGTTATTTTTAAGTCCGTAGACCAAACAACATGGCTGCTGTAACTGAAAATAGAACATATGGGGCTAAATTGTGTTTTGTTTTTGTTTTTGTCTTTAAAATTTGTTTTTGTTTGTTTTTTTGCAAACAACTCAGAAACCGTTACAGATATTAAAAATCTGACATAGGGGAAAATGATCAGAATTGCAAGTTCTACCTGCCAACAATTTTGAAAAAAAATCGGGATATCCGTCTTAGGTTTGCCCCTTTTTTATATAAGATTTTCAAAGTTTTAATATTTTTTATTTCTTTTATTAAAAAAAAACTTTAACAGTTGGAGGTCAACTTTAAATTGCAAACATGTTCAGCACATCATGATATTCAATTCTGGAAATTTCAAAGAAAATCTAAACGACCTAACAGGAGTTATTGCCTTTGTTCGTCAAATATTTGTAATTATATACATTTTGTCTTGTATTTCAAGTTTTTCGAATTGAGTGGGGGGGGTTAGTCTGAATAGCAAAAATGTTCAACCTATCAAGAATTACAATTTTTACATATTGTCTACAGGTTTCCATCTCATCCAAGATGGCCGCCACCTGGGAACATAGTTTAACGTGTTGGAAAATGTTGTAAATTGTTACTTCTTGAAAACCCTTTCGCCCTATAAGTTGGTATTAACTAGGCATGGTAAAATTATGATCATCTACCACATTTTGCATATCTGTACCAATACTAATCCAAAATGCCTACCACCGAGGAATAGTTTAACATACACCAATGTTATAATTGTTAATTGAAAACTGTTTCATACATCAAATTTATATTAGCTAGGTATGGTAACATTAGGGTCATTAAACATATGAATGATTTTTGAACCCATGATTGATCCCAGATCGCGGTAACTGCAGAGCATAGTTTTACATTGGACCCTATAGAAAATGTTGTAAATTGATTTTTCTTGAAAATCGTTTCATATATCAAGTTGATATTAACTAGGCATTTTAACATGACAGTAATCTATCAGATCTTACTACCAAATGACTATTACCTAAGATAAATCATGTGGTCAAGCGAGTGGCAAAAGTTCATTTCAACGAGATGTAATTTTAAAACCGAAGCCGGCATTCAAAAAGACTTCCAGGGGAAAGGACAAGAAACACACTTTACACATTGTCAATTGATTGACGGTGGTTGTAGAATTCTTAATTGACGGCATTGCCATGAGAAGATTTTGCATTTGATTGGCTGCATAAAAATAAAACGATCCAATCAAATGCAAAATCTTCTCAGCTCAGTCCTCTACAAACACCCCTGTCAATCAATTATCAACAATGTTTCTTTTTCCGCTTTCAGTCTTTAAGGACGTCAGCTTGGGGTGTAAAATCTCTTTGAAATGAAACTTTTGCCACTCGCTTGACCGTTGCAATATTGGGGTGTGCTATACCGGCTCACATGAGAGCCCTAGTTCATATCTTCGATCCGATTGCAACCAAGCTTTATGGAATTTTTTTTACCACAATGCCTAGTTGTGCAAATGATATTTTTCACTCATGATTTTGTAAATTTTGTAAAATTTTGTTTGTGGGGGCAAAAAGTACGTCTTTTATCCGATTTCACCCAGAATTCACACAGTAATTGATCACAGTCTCCATCTTTGCATACCGTTTTGCCAGAATTCTCACCTATTTGTTTTACAGAATTATAGCCCTTTATGACTTCATATTCTCCTGCATCATTTATCTAAAACTAATAATGATCTGTCGATCAAAACCAAAGTTATGCTGTTCATAAATGCCACCGACGCCGGCAAACATACCTTAAAGCGACTGCAAAATTTGGTGGCTGCATAAAAATTAATACCAAACAATCTAAGGCTTTAACGACTGTCTGACTAATGACTGTCGGACTTATGACTGTCGGATTAATGACCGTCGGACTAAAGACTGTCGGACTAATGACTGTCGGACCACTGGCGTGATCCTAAAAATGTAGTTCTAAATAACGAGACCTGCTCATCAGATGCTGGTCTGTTCTTTTTTATATATCATCAAAACGTATACATGTGAATATATTTATGCCGAAAAAAAGATCTTTAATGTTTTTTCTAACTTAGATATTCCAACAATAGTGAATCAACAGTGATCACAAACTCACCTCTGTTTTGAAATCTGGAGTATATAATTACAACAGCTCCATTTAAGAGGCTTGTTTAGGGTATGTTGGGATACAGGATATTTGCCACTTTTGATAATGGGATATGGAATATTTGAGACAAAAAGTAGTGAGATATAGAAAACGGGATATTTCAATAATTAAAGGGATATCTTCAATTTTCAAAGGGATATTTTCGTCCAGACTTACTGGGATACAGGATATTGGGACCCCCCTAAACAAGCCTCATTTAAAACAACGACAAGTTTGCAGATGTATTAATGTATGACTAAATGGGTTCGTCTGCGCACAAAACTGCCAAGACCATTATAAAATTTTAGCATGTTTCTTACAAAGCTAAAAATCACTTTTGACTAGAAGTGTGTTTTTGATACAAAATTCATGGAGATGATTTTTATTGATGGTCTTCCAAACGCTAAAATGTTTGAGTTTATTGTCTTTCAATCGATTAGATTTTGTCTACACTGAAGAGACCTAATTTGTCGAAATGCGCATATGCAGAACCTAAAATCACAGTAACTTCAGTATTTAGTTATTTTTATCTTCATATGTTTCCATTGCAATTGAATATTACTATACAAATGCTATAAAAGATTTAGGGAGAATTAGCGTCCTCAAACCAAATTTTTGTGACAAATTCTGTGAAAAGGATCATATATCTCACAAAAATGGCCGATCAATCCGGTGAGACAATAGGCACAATTATTATAGGCATGATGGTCAACAATCCTGTAAAGTTTAATAGAATTCCGATGGAAAATGTACGAAAATGGGTGCATGAACGTTTTGACGGACAGACGGACAGACTGACGGACTACAGACGGAAAAGACAAAAACAATATTTCCCCCTGAGAGGAAAGGGGACATAAAAATGGCTTAGCTCACAAGTTTACAAGCTTATTAACAAAAGAACTCAGTCGCAGCAGGCTGATGAAACAGGAGATACAATTTACATTACAATAATACAATACAACAATACAATGGCTAACAGGTGACAACAAAAAGTAAACATAATTAAAAGGTCAATCAGAGAACAATTGCAAGGTCTTTCTCCAGTTTTCACCATAATTACATGTTAGAATTTGGTTTTATTCCTTATTTCAGTCAAAAATGAGATGAAAACAAAAGTTGTGAACTTTTTTAGGCTTTTGCATAACGGTTGCTAAGGACTTTTTCGAAAAAAAAAAAACTTGTTGCTAAGAACAGAGAAGTCACTTCCAGTTGGCAATGTCATTGGTTTTCTCTTCACAACATCATGCTACTTTATGTATACGGTTGCTAGGGACTTTCACGACAAATAACGTTGTTGCTAGGGACCTTTAACCTTTTACTTTTACCCCATTTTGTTGGCCATATTGTACTGAACATCTTTCCTACATATAATTTCTTTGTCTCTTAGATGGTTTTTTGAGATAAAAGCAAAGAAAACTTAAATAGGACCTCGAGAAATGGTTTTTGGACCATAGGCCAAAACCATTGGTCCACAAGTGTTGGACCAAATAAAACAAACGAAGATCTCAACAGTATTAACATTTTGTCCAATACATTTAATCATCTATCTCTCATCATTTTGGAGATATTACTTAAAAAAGACCAAAATTTGGCTATGACTTTAACCTTGGCCCTTGACGACCTTGGACTCAAATTGAAGGCCTTTTCTTATTGATCAATTTATTAGGTTACTTGACTATACTATCTGCAACGGTTCAAAAGTTATTCGCAATTAACAGATTTACCGAAACGCATCAAGGGCTATAACTCAAAACGGTTTGTCGCGGCCATGGGGTAAACGGTGAGGAGGGGGTCTCTCCGAAACAAAGTGTTCCAAAATTTTTATTTTGCAATATTGCATTTTATTTTAGATTACTCTGAATGTGTGCTTTTGGAAATTTCCTTCGTAATTATTAAACAGCTCGGTCTGTTCCCCGAATGGAAAACACGTCGGCTGGAAAAGTCACTTTACTACATGTATATATATTCAAGACCTATGTTTTTCACCTTTTTATTACTTACACAAACAAATAGAATCATTACAATATATAGGTATTATCAAAATTTTTAAACTGTAAATTTTTTTTCCACATAGCTAATAAATAATCGTGTGAATAATATAGTCTTGTATATCACAATTTTCTGAAACCGAGAAAAATTGATTAGTTTTAGGTCTAATTTTTCCGGACTGTTGTTAGAAAGTTGCATCAAAGTTTCAAAACGACATTTTGTACATATCAAGCAAGTAAAATGAATCTTTTAAATGAAGTTTATTGTAACATTAACAAATTAATTCCCCCCTTTTTGATTGTTGTAACATTCAGATTTTCAAAATCTTACTTTAAAAACACAAAAAATGTTGTAAGTCCTGGAGATGTAACATTATAGCGACTACAGGGTTACCCTTTCTCACGATTTAGCTTCAAATGGACAATGGAGATATAACACCGGCGGTACCCTGAAAATCCTACAACAACTCACTAATGTAGAGTGATCTCACCATTATAGGGAGATAGATCAGTATAAAATTAGCCGAACTGCATTGCTATCTCCAAATTTTCAAAAAGTGGAGTTATAAAATTCTTCTTATTAAATTTTAGTTTCTTGATATTTGGGTTATTGGATGTGGTTTGTTTCCATTGATTTATTCACTTTTTTACCTTTTCGGGGCCATTTAGGGCTTACTATATGGTGTGAGGTTCCTCACTGTGTTGAAGAGCATATGGTGATCCCTAGATGTTTTGTTTTTGGTCGTTTTAACCTGGATATGGGATGTTGTCTCCTTGAAATTTACCCCATTTCCTTTCTTTTTCATTTTTATTAGTACAATATTCACACGACGAAATATTAAATTTTGTCATAAAAACAAATACCTATCATTCAGTTATCTATAATGAATGCATCTTACTCTACATTTTTGCAATGCTGTCCAAAGTTAATGAAAATATTTAAAAGTCGGATTTTTTCCAAGGGAGGTAATTTATAGCACAGATTCAGCAATTTTATTGATTTTTACCCACTTTAATCTAAATTTAGAAAAACTGGGACGGTAGAATTTTCTAAAATTTTGATATATCTTACATATACTAGTTTTCTTTCTATTCGCAGTTTTTGGTGAAAATTAAACGACAGAATTTTTTACAAGACGTGTTTAATAGTGGTCGAAATAGAGTAAAATTTTTAGCCAATTCTATTCAGAACACCCATGTATTGAAGTTCGAACTACTTAAATTCACTATTATAATTATTTATGCTTACTTTCACACATGTCTTAACTACAGAAATTTGCATTTGAAATAATCTTAAATCAAATACAAATTTAATCAGAGCCAATGTTATACACCACAAACAAGTCATGAACGGACCAAATAATATGAGGAAACAGGGTATCTTTGATGACCACTAGACATAAAACGGGACGGTGAAAAAACCTGAAAATTGCTGAAAGTAGACATGGACATATGTAGTTTTAATACTGAAAATGTGAAGAAAATTAAACGAGTGGAAAATTTTAGGCTTGCCCAGGTCTACCCTCTTTAGTACATGTACACATTTGTGTAAATACTTGTCAAAGTGTACCCTTTTATTGATGTGCAGTGCTCGTATCATACTGCGGTTTGCGTAGGAACATTTTCGTTTCCTGGCATGACTTCTTTTGTTACTTATGTTAAATGTATGTACAAGAACATTAAAGAAGTTGCAGTATATGTGCGGGAGACAGTAATAATCAACTGATGCCAACGTGAGTTCAAAAGGCAAGAAATACTTGCAAAAATGTTCCCAGAGTTAGTAATATAAACTAAATCTCGCAGCAAATGCGACATCGAATGACGTGCTTACCACTAGAAGACTACCAAAGATATAAATTTAGCTGTTCTGAAAGATGGATGAAATATTGCAGTACTTTTATTTTAAATGTCTGAATTGTTCTATATCTGTGTTTGTTTTTTGTTTTCAAAATTGGCCTAAACAGGGAGTTCATTCTCATGTGTAACCTCCTTACATGCTATTGTTTTCTAACGAGACACTACTATAAATTTATAGACTTGATTACTCGAAACAGAAATTAACGAGAAGTTCCTTTTGAGCAATCCAAATTAAGATTATCCAATTCTTATACAGTCTATACATGCCTCGGTCTCCAACACAAGGGTCCGGGCTCCAACACTTAGACTCATAGTTTTAACATTGGACCATATGGGAACACACTTTCAAAGATCCCCTTTGAAACTACTCAGCCAATTAAAACCAAACTTGGCCACAATAGTCCTTAGATGGTCCCCTGCAAAAAAAATGTTTTTCAGATCCGCGCGATATCCAAGATGGCCGCCAGCGGGGATCATAGTTTTAGCATTGGACCCTATGGGAAAATACTTTCAAAGATCTCAGCCTCTGAAACTACTTGGCCAATTGAAACCAAACATGACCACATTAGTCCTTAGATGGTCCCATGCAAAAAAGTTGATTTCCAGATCCGAGCTGTATCCAAGATGGCGGCCAGCCGGGATCATAGTTTTAACATTGGACCCTACTGGAAAATACTTGCAAAGATCTTCTCCTCTGAAACTACATGGCCAATTAAAACCAAACTTGGCTACAATAGTCCTTAGATGATCCCCTGCAAAAAAAGTTGTTTTTCAGATCCGTTCTTTATCCAAGATGGCCGCCAGCGGGGATCATAGTTTTAACATTGGACCCTATGAAAACACTTTCAAAGATCTTCTCCTTTGAAACTACTCGGCCACTTAAAACCAAACTTGGCCACAATAGTCCTTAGATGGTCCCCTGCAAAGTTGTTTTTCAGATCCGCGCGTATCCAAGATGGCCGCCAACGGGGATCATAGTTTTAACATTGGACCCTATGGGAAAATACTTTCAAAGATNTTCTCCTCTGAAACTACTTGGCCAATTGAAGCCAAACATGGCCGCAATAGTCCTTAGATGGTCCCATGCAAAAAAAAATGTTTTTTCTGATCTGTGCTTTATCCAAGATGTCGGCCAGCGGGATCATAGTTTTAACATTGGAAAACACTTTCAAAGATCTTCTCCCCTGAAACTACGGAGTCAATTGGAACCAAACTTGGCCACAATAGTCCTTAGATGGTCCCCTGCAAAAAAATGGTTTTTCAGATCCGTTCTATATCCAAGATGGCCACCAGCGGGGATCATAGTTTTAACATTGGACCCTATGGTAAAACACTTTCAAAGGTCTTCTCCTCTGAAACTACTTGGCCAAATGAAACCAAACTTGGCCACAAATAGTCCTTAGATGGTCCCCTGCATAAAAGTTGTTTTTTTCAGATCTGTGCTATATCCAAGATGGCCGCCAGCAGGGACCATAGTTTTAACATTGGACCCTATGGGAAAACACTTTCAAAGATCTTCTCTGAAACTCCAATTCGAACCAAACTTTGCCACAATAGTCTTTAGGTTGCCGCCCTGCAACAGAATTGTTTTTCAAGTCTTTGCTTAATGCAAGATGTCTGCCAGCGGGGAACAGTTTTAACATTTGACCCATTGGGAAAACATTAAAAGATCTTCTCCTGAAATCACATAGCCAATAATGAAAACATACTTGGTCACAACGGGCCATAGTTGTTCCCGTTTGAAAAAATTGCTTGGCTTGTCTGCATGGCATTCAAGATGGCCCCAGTTGGGAACATAGTTTAACCTTGAGACCTATCGGAAGCCTATCGGAAAGCATTTAAAGATGTTCTCCTCTGAAAATATTTAGTCAATTGGAACCAGAATTAGACTCAATGGTCCCCTTCAAGAAAGGTGACAGTAGAACTGCACCCTCATCCAAAATATCTGCCAGTCTGGAATATAGTTTACTTAAGATAATGTAACATAGGTGTCTATTAACAAATTTGAAAAAAAATACCCTTAAAACATTGGGATTATTTTAACTGCATAAAGCAGCCATGGCCCAGATGAGCGATACAGGCTCTTGAGAGCCTCTTGTTTTTATTGAAGCCCGTGTTATTTATTATCTCAAGAGTTGATAGTCCAATCGATCATCTCAAAAGACCGGCTTCATTCGGACGATTTGCAAATGGACGTGAAACAATTAAACTGTGAATTTCTGTTTATTGAATTTATTTGATTGGATTATAAACTGTGACAATTTACTTTACAATATCTTTCAAAGTTCGTCTTGATGTTCTACATTTATTGCCTTTTCAACGATTAATGTGTGTAGTCAATTATTGATTAGAAAATGAATTAAGAAGACAGTACCTTTGTAAAGGAGAGCTATTACTTGTTTTGTGGTATTTTTTTTCAATCCTGTGCTACATCAGCTCAATTGCTTGATTTAGAACCTTTTTATAGGAGTTATGCTTGAAGACTTTTAGGTAAGTGTCAATTGCCATGCTAATAAATCTAGACTGTGATGCAGTTTCTGTTTATTACCAGTGGTGGATCCAGACTTTCTGCTAAGAGGGGACCCATAATTTTTTTTCAAAAGGAAGGCCCGGAACCCAATTTTTTAAAAACCCTAGGAATTTTAAATATTTTCCAACCTAAGGGCGACGGGCCATCCCTGGCCACCCCGGGCCCCCTAAATCCCCCACTGATTACCCATTTATCTAATGAGAAAAAATCGTTTGGGGTACATAATTTTTGTACTCTCATAGTCCGAATTCCGTTAAATGAAGGTCATTCATTTACACATAAAAATCCTAATGCTGCGTTCACACGTACTACATTTGTGATGCGCATTATCCAATTCGCATCAAACTAATACGCATTCGAAACGTATTTGCGTTCACACGTACAGATATAATACGTTTTCGATGCGTATCGAATACGCTCCATCGTTCACACGTCTTATCACCAATGCGCATTGGTAATGATCACTGGTTTAGATGATTGACTATTTAATTAATTAATGAAAATATATATCAATCAATAAACTTCCTTTAGTTTTAGTACTTCAGTATCCGAATAACGAATTATTTACCAAAAATTCCAGATTGTCAGCAACATAATTCAAAACCCAATCCCAAGAAGCGCTTACCATGCTGTCAAGTGCTACTTGTTTCAAGTAATAAAAATAAACAATTGTACTTACCTGAACTGCCTTCTCAGTGACTAAGAAAGTATTATAATTTCGAAAATATGCTAGCTCACTGCAGAATATCATGAATATTGTGTAGGGAATTACTTTGTCTAGTCTGGCTAAGCACGAAGACCGTACTTTGGTTTCTACTTTAAAACAAATGTGCACATTTTATGTTTGTTTGTCCGGTGTAGGAGTAACTTCCCTTTAAAGGTTTGCCCAAAAACCACAAAATTTGACTAGAACTGACACGAACTTAAGTAACTGGCAAATCATCTATTATACAATATTTATCATTATAAAGACTCTTACAGACCTGTCAAGTCTCACGCTTTCGGTGTGAGATTCACGCTTTCAAATAGCCAATCACGCTCTCACGCTCACCCTTTTCAATGTCACGCTTTTCAAATGTTCTAGAGAAATAGATTTTAAATAGAAAAATGACCTTTTCATCGTAACGGAAAACCAGAAATTAGGGGTTATTCTGCACATTCATTCATACTACTGGTTCGTTTTGTACTAGAGACCCTGAAGTAAAACAAATTTTTAAATGGAAGTTACTAATATGAAAGCTTATTTTATGTTTTCCCTTTTTAATGGAAAATTCAGTTTGTAATTCCTTGCAATGACCATTTGAAATGCTTGAAGAAAGCACCATTTTGCGTCTTTGAAAAAAAATTCTTGTGGCTTTCCTCCCAAACTGCCTCCGTCTCACTCTTGGAACCAAAACCCCCTTGACAGCTCTGCTCTTATATATATAATCATATTTTGTTGTTGCTCAATTCCCGAAATAAGTAACCATTTACAATACACACAGCAATCTATTGTCGGAAAAAAAATGAATGCATCTTACATTACGTCAGCACAATCTACGCCATCATATGTAATGACGTAAGCTTGAAGAAATGAACTCCAAACTTCGGAAAAGCTTCCCTTCTTTCCTTTTTTCGAGTGCCAGGTTTTCTAGCTATGTTTCTTTATAAGAGAGAAATTCCAAGCGAAGAAGAAAATTGTTACAGGAAAAACAGAAGAATAAACGGTGGGGTGAAAAACACACTTTTTACTTGATATGAGAAGAAACCGGCGAGATGCATTGGTATTCCTGGCAGCTCTAGTTTGTCATTAATCGCTTAACAGCAGTATACAGAGAAAAAAAAATGTTGATGTGTATCATGATATACAATTAATATTGACATTTAGCAATGAATTCTCAGGCTGCTAAAAAGCTGCAATAGGGGTCATCTTAAACTTACTATGAAGTGTAAGCTTGCTTTATTTTGACTTAAAGATGAAGAACATGAATAAAAGAATAGTTCCATTTCTTAGTTTTTACAATATATTTCTAGAGACGTACGTCGTCTCGTGTTCATTTACTCCATGTTATTTCATTGTTGATTTTATTTATAATAATGATAATAATAATTATTATTATGAATATATTATTATCATTATTGTAATTAGTTTATTTCTTATTTCTATTATTCTCAAATTTCAAAAAAGTTGCGTTCACACGGTACTTTAATGCGCATCGAATAAGTATTAACTAATTCGCTTTATCGAAAACGTATGTCTGATACGTTTTCAATAATGCGAATTAGCTGAAACGTTTTCGATGCGCATTCATAATTTGTTAACGTCTGAACGCAACAACCGTTTTCGATTCGCGTTCGATGCGTATTCGATTCGCATTAAATGTACGTCTGAACGCAGCAGAATTTTCAAAAGTTGATTTAAAATAAGCAAGATAGTATGATGAATTGTAATATTTTTTTAAATTGTTTTCCAAATTATAATACCCATACTAGAGCTTTAAAGAAAATGATCATATTGAAGACATTATCAAATTCTAAAAAAGAAAGTTTGAATTTGTTCTTAATATGTATTCGCGGTAACTTATTTTTGTTTTCCTTGTAAGCATTACATTTTGGGGTCAAACACTTTTAATCCGAGAGGTCATATTCCAATCGTCAAATAGACCAAAAGTCCGATAGTCTGAAAGTTCGATTTTTCATAAGTCCGATATTCAGAAGGGTTACAGGGTTTAAAGAGGCACAAAGTTCTGAAGGCAACAGAAAGATAAGAAGCGAGTTTATCAAAATAAAGGGAACGCAATTTAATGTGGTTATGTGTCTGTGCAGGCTGAGAGAGCCATGAAGCCTTAATTCGCCCGTTACTGATGGTCCAAATACAGTTTGTCACTCCGTTCTGAGTAAGAACTGATTTACTGACGTATGATATGTACATGTATAACGGACGCGAAATAAACCATGTTTGATAAAAATACGCAAAGAATTATAGGGTGCGCTTGGATGGGTAGTTCTGCACATGTTCTTTTAGTTCCAGTTCCAGCGACCAATCGAACGAAAGGAGCACAAGAATAATTTTGTCAAAACTATTTATATATTTTTTAGTTTTACTTGACTATTAATCATTAATTTTTTTGTTTTCGGTGTCATAAATTAAATAATATAACTTTTAAAGACAGTTTATGAAAAATTACAACACCAGTTGTTAATCAATAATTTCTCGAAATACTACTTTTGTCAATTCAAAGGCGATTTGGATATGAATTCAATACTCAAACCTCAAAAAAAAAATCGTCTGCCATGTCTCTGTTATCTTTATCTTAAACGACGGTAGCAAATTTTAACAACTTTACAGGAGGGGTATATGGAATTCCCTTTTCTCATAATTATGAGTTAATAAGTCATCTGAATGAGATATTTATCTCATAAGGCACGGACCATTTGATTTTCGGGGGCCTGGGATTTTTCCCGGCCCGGGCCAGATTATTTTTTCCCACTATGCACTATGCTGGGAAATCTTGTTGAGCCACGCTTTTCTTCTACTGGACAAAGTCAGAATTGTTTTTTTTTCAACTCAGGTTCTGGTCAGGAAATTTTTGGGGGCAAAAATCAGGGCCAGAATTTTTTTTTCTAAAAAACACCAGCCCCCCCCCCCTCCTGTAAAAATCAAATGGTCCGTTATTAATTTTGAGATAGTTATAGCATAATTATGAGATAGTTACCTCATAATTATGAGATATTATCTCATAATTATGAAATGGTATCTCATAATTATGAAATGGTTTCATAATTATGAAAAAAAATATCTCAAATTTATGAGATAATTATCTCATAATTATGAGATATTATTTCATTTTTATGAGATATTATGCCATAATTACGAAATATGTTTGTTCTTCATGCGGCATCAATACACTTTCGTACAGGATTGATTATTACGTTCCGATCCATTTCAAAATAATGGCTGTCGTCGCGGAGCATAGTTTAATTAACACTGAACCTTCGGAAAACATATTTTGGAAATCCCTCCGAAATAACTACACGAAACCTAACCAAATGGATACCATCATTTATGAGACATGTTTGAATTCTCTGGCCTTCGGTCAATCTGATCTTTGGACTATCGGAAATTCGGAATATTGCAATGGACCTTCGAACTATCAGGCCGTCACCTTTTTCTAACGCCCATGCTACTTTAAGTTCTTGTAGTACTACAGAGAAAATATTTTTTCAAAATAAAAAAAAAATATGATAATAATCTAGTCTAAACATGATTTTGTAGTATGTTAACTCTACTAGAAATCGGATATTGAGAAGAATATCCGAGACACTTGTCACACTGTGTGTCAATAACATGTCGGCTCGTCCACACCCAACCTATACAAATGAATACGTGCAAACTGCTCAATTTTGTAAATTAAAATAGCTATTTATATTTAGTTTTTTTTAAAACTCTGATCCAATAGTTGGCAGCTTGAAAGCATTTAAAAAATCGGATCACTATGAAAGATTACCAGATATTTTAATCTACTAATTATATATTTACTTTAAAAAGAATAAACAGCACTTAGGTTATATCTATAAGTATATAAACTTCGATTGGTATGATTATAAACCAAATACATTGAACCTTTTTGACTAGTGCTTTTTTACCCGATGTTTGACGTTACAGGTGGCGCTATGCTCCAATTTCCTGTCCTAGAGGAATATTGCTGATAAGGATAGAAAGCATCAAAGACAAAGATACAATGGTAGGTGCAGAAAGACTATGTATATCAAAACAATTGATGTTTAAAAATGTGTATTTATTATTGTTTTATATTGAATAATTTCGAGTGGATTTTTTGTGTAACTTTGGTTTTTAATGGCCTGTAATATTCCTATAAATGGAAAAAAATTCAAGTGTTAGAATTGATCTTGAACTGTTATAAACAGCCTCTTTGAAATTCAATATCTAATTGATTACATATTTGTTCCATTGTTAACATTTTAAATATACTAACTAATTTCTGATCAAATATTGTATTCATATTTTGTGTACAGAGTAATTCAACATATAACGAGGTAAAATGGCGTGCAGTTCATTGTTGTTTGAACTAATTAAATGCAATTTAATAAAATGCCAAAATACACAGAAGAGGTTTACCATGTATATTCATGTATGTAAAGTTTGTGTGAAAATAAGGTGGCATTTTAGTTATATTAATACTGCAATAGATTCAAATTTTAGAAGATATATCTGGCGTTGTTTCAATTGATGTGTAAAATTTGATTAAATTATCACGATATTATTTGTATATGCATTGTATCTGTATACGTAAGCACTTCAGGATGTCCAGTCACCAGGTTTTGGAAATTGTCTTTCGAAACTCTCTTTTTATACCCTCGCCTTAGCGGGCGGTATATAGTGATCATGATGTTCGTCCGTCGATCCGTTCGTCTGTCCGTTTTTTTCCGTCCGCCAACGGGTACTTAATTTGTGGCGACAACTCCTCCTAGACCACTGAATGGAATTTACTGCATTTTTAACAAATGTTCTTTGAATATTGCCATTGTGCACTCATTATTTTAAAATTTGGTTTGATTTTTTATTTCTTGAATTAAATAGGGGAGTGGGTTTATCTATTACTGAGCTTTAATTTGCTCACAGTTTTTCTAGTTTTATCCACCACGATCCTTTAAAAAAAAATTGGCGACACTGGTGTATGTCATTTGATAAAATTCTTGATATTTCGTCATTACTTTTTAAAATGTTATTGCCTTAATGCAAATTGAATGAAAAGTCTCGAGAGCTTAGTTTTCCCGCCAAAACTTCAGGCGATTATATTCTCAAAAACGGGTACACTGACCTATCAATATTTTTTGTTAATATGATATTTCATCGTTGCTTTAATAATAAAAACTATTAATTTCGAAACCTTGATATTATAAACTTCAAAAGTGACCTTTTTAATATACGTATTTAAGTACTTCCCACCGTTGATTCCTCACATTTGGTCAGATATGCGGACTCCTCTGTGTCTTTTACATTCATTATAAACATGTACTGCATATTATTTTCTAAAAGCATATCATTTAAGGCATTTCTGACAAAATTTCAAGAAATTGACATTACTTCTTAACTCGATTTTCAAGACTCTCATTTTAACAAAACATATGAAAAACCTAGATAATATTTTTGCGTCAAATTTTTAAATGCATGCATCTAAAAATCAAGTCCATGGACCTATATTTTGTATGTTTGTTGTAAACATTTCATTACATACTACTTATTCAGAACACTTTCATGAAAATATCCTTTCTTTCATTCAAAGTTTGAAAAAATCAATTAAACTACAATTATTGTAAATTATAGCTACAAATCGTCAGAGGTTAACTGTTTGTACATCTTCATTTAATGTTTAAACCAGAGTTAGTAGTCTAACTCGTAAGTTTTTATTCGTATTTTTTTTAATATTTCCATTTCACCAGCTTCGAGCGTCGATAACCGTATACTGGCTTATCACTTATTACGTTTTTACAGCCGATTTCTACTGAAATTCATGATTATTCTTGATCAAACTTAATCAATTAGGCAATTTGCGTTTGATTTTTTTCCATAGTGCAACAGTATAACAGCAGACTAGACCCTGTGAGTTGGCCAACATTTTAGCGGCTAGCATACCTTGACCCATCTTTTCGAGTACGTTTTTGTCTCATTGACTTGAAGTATATTGTGTTTTATTTGTGTTATATAATACGATAGGGAACTGGGATGCAGAATATGAGTGTTTTGGCTACCCCAGCCCGTTTTAACCAAACCGCTATTATCGAGTCCTTTTTTAGCTCATCTAGCTAAAGCCAGGTTGGGCTTTTGCCAGAACTTGGCGTCTATCGTTCGTCGGTCCGTAATGCTTCCGTCGTAAACTTTTGTTCAAAAATCTTCTGGGCCATTATAAACCAAACTTAGCCTGGATCATCACTAGGATATATATTGTTTTAAAATGTGTTATCCTGAGAACAAAACAACATGGCCGATGTTACTAAAATAGATCATAAGGGGTAAATTGCTGTGTTGGGCAAATGACTCAAAAACCGTTGAAAATATCAAATATCTGGCAAGCAAAGATTATCAGCATGACAAGGTCTACCTACCCTGCAACTCTGAAGAAAATTTGATAACCCATTGTAGAGTTATGGACCCTTTTCCTTATAATTTTTTTTAATTTTGATGTTTTTTATTTATGATTTAAAAAAAAACTTCAACAGATAGACGTTACGTTTAAACTACGAAAATGTTCAGCTTGTCAAAATCTTCCCGCATGGCAATTTTGAAGAAAATATAAATACCGATATAGGAGTCATTGCCCTTTATTTATCAAGTTTTTCGTGATTTTATACGTTTCGTCTTATATTTAAACTAGATCGAGTTACTGTGGTCTAGTTGGCCACGGATACCCCCGCCCCCATCTCTTCCTGAATTTTCTCAAATATCTGGAAAAGGAAATATTGGAAAATAAAATACATAGTAGACATCTACAATATGTAAATAAGCTCCTGCATAAGTTTAATGAAATTTCAATCAGTGGTTTGGAAAAAGTAGTGGATACCAGATGGTCACCATTTGGTTTCCATTGAGCTAAAGTGACAGTCAAAAACATGTAAATAATCTGGGGAAAAAAGAATTTATTGGAAAACCGAAAAGCATAGTGCACATCTACAATATGTAATTAAGCTTCTACATAAGTTTCATGAAATTCCAATCAGTGGTTAAAGATGAATAATGGATACCAGGTGATCGCCATATGGTTTGCATTGAGGTAAAATGACAATGTTCAAAACATTTCAAAAATCTGGAAAAAGGAATTATTGGAAAACAAAATGCGTAGTGCACATCTACATTATATAACTATGCTTCTGCATATGTTTCATGACATTTCAGTCCGTGGTCTGAAGGAGGTGTAGAGGATACTAGGTGGTCACCATACGTTGTACATTGAGCAAAATGACAAAGTCTGAAACATGTAAAAAATCTGGAAAAAAAGGATTATTGGAAAACGAAAATCGTAGAGCACATATAAAATATATAATTAAGCTCCTGGATAAGTTTCATAAGATTCCAATCACTGGTCAGGGAGCAGTAGTGGATACCAGGTGGTCACCATATGGTTTGCATTGAGCTAAATGACAAAGTCCAAAAAATGTAAAAAATCTGGGGAAAAATTACTGGAAAAACAAAAAGCGTAGTGCACATCTATAATATATAATTAAGCTCCTGCTTAAGTTTCATGAATTCCAATCAGTAGTCAAGGAGGAGTAGTGGATACTACGTGGTCACCATATGGTTTGCATTGAGCTAAATTGACAAAGTCCAAAACATGTCAAAAATCTGGGAAAAAAGAATTACTGGAAAAACAAAAAGCGTAGTGCACATCTACAATATGTAATTAAGTACCTGCATAAGTTTCATGAAATTCCAGGCAGTGGTTGAGGAATAGTAGAGGATACCAGCTATTGGGAACAAAAAGACAGGCGGACGGAAGGACGGGCGGACAGACGGACGGACACTTTGATCACTATATACAAAATGTACCTTCCCTCATGCGGGGGGTATAAAAACGATTCAGGATAGAGGTTAAGTTGAATTTGAAAAAAAATATATCATATTGAGATCTACTCATATTGAAATTTTGAAGAAAGTCGGAATACCTATATAGGAGTAATTGCCCTTTACTGGTAAAATATTTGTGTGATTTGATCAATTTTGTCCTATATTTCAAAAACGATTTGAGATAGAGGTCAAGTTAAAATTGCAAAAATGTTCAGCTTGTCAAGGACTTACATTTTATTGAACAGGGTCAAGTTGTCCAAACGTATCCACTACGGCTGCCAGGGGGAACTTTGCATGAAATGTATTTAAAGATCGTTTTCTCTCAAACAACTAAGCAAAATTGAACTTAACTTAAGAGACATAAGTTTTCGAATTGCGCTTACGCAGAAACTAAATTTACAGAAACTTCTGTATTTTGTTATTTATTGCAACTGGGCCGATGCCTCTGCTGATCGGAACTGTTAGTCCCTGAGGGCATTGGTAGTATATGGGGACAGTTCAGGTCGTATTTGTCGAAGCGGAGCGAGGTGGAGCCGGAAGTGACGTCACCGGCAGTGACGTAGATCGGAAGTCATGTAACCGGAAGCGGAAGTCACGTGACCGGAACTCGAAGTGTCAACATTGCGCATGCGCAACCGGAATAGCCCTATTTGAGGCCCTAGTCGGCCATATTAACCGGAAATAACGTGTTGGAACAACACGTGACCCCACAGGGGTGTTGTGTGACCTTATTACATGACGCATGCGCGACCGGAAGTGGGCATAGCCCCATATGTAAACCGGAAGTCGGTAATTTTCCCAAGTCGGAACGACTCGGACATGGTTGTTCGGATGTTTTTGGCAGTTCTCATTGAATTTCTTAGGGTGTCCACTATCACATCCGCGTTCGTCAAGGGACATAACTCTTGCTAGTTATTTTCCCGCGTTATTTTTATTCGTGGGTGTCTTCTACCACGTCCGCATTCATCGCGGCCATTTTGTTTTTTCTAAGGGAGTTAACTCTTGCTAGTATTTTTCCTGCATTTTTTTTAAAAGTTTGTTGATTTCACCAGAAACTTAAGCGAGAAAACTCGTGATTTATTTATGTCTGTGCTAGTTTTTGTTAAGGTTCACCAGTATTTAATACGACTTACGAGTACGTTTTTTGTTGTGCTCGCGTGCTCATTTCACTTTTCGGCGGCGGCGGAAGTGGTGATGGTAGTGTCCATTGGTGGTTAAGCGGCGGCGGCGGCGGCGGTGGTGGTGGTAGGCCATAGTGGTGGTGGAGGAGGAGGAGGAGGTAGTGGTGGTGGTGGTGGTGATATGAAATATTTCATGTGATTCCAGCAACTATTTTCTCAATCCAGGAAGGGTCACTATGCGTTTCACCAGGCTTGTGACTGGACCGCATTTCCCCTTCCGGCCTATCCCAGCTGTCTTTGGTCTATCCTTTACGTTGATTCGTTTTCTTCGATCGACGGTGGGTCACCAACCCAATACTTCAGCAAAGAGATATTGCCTTTTATCTACAGCATACTTCCAAGCTTTACTAGTGTCATAGTCCTCTTCTTCTGAAAATCGCTGAACTGCAATTTGATTGTTCAGTATTCTGTTCATTTTGTCCAAAAATACGTCCGTTTTAACGTTGCAATAATTTTATCTAAATGATATTCCTTTATTGAATATATTTTTAACCCTTACCATGTTTAGTTCTATTTTAAATAGGCTTACGAGTATACTTTTAGCTATTCATGTGTTCATTTCAGTATTCGGTGGTGGTGGTGGTGGCGGGATGATAGGCTGTTGTGGTGGTGGTGGTGGTGGCGGTAGCGATTATCGTGAAGGTTGGGCTTTTCTAATGGATGTAAGGGCAACAATTGTGTTGGTGAGCTTCTTCAGTTATGAATTTCCTGGTTACTGATGCTACTCACGACTGCTCACATGACTCACGAGTTGTTCACACGACTCACGAGTTGCTCACGAGTATCGTTTTGACAGTGCTTGCGTGCTCATTTCAGTATTCGGTGGTGGTGGTGGTGGTGGTGGTGGTGGGATGATAGGCTATTGTGGTAGTGGTGGAGGTGGTGGTGGTGGTGGTTGTGGTGGTGATAGTGGTTATCGTGGTAGTTGGGCTTTTCTAATGGATGTAAGGGCAACAATTGTGTTGGTGAGCTTCTTCAATTATGGATTTTCTTGTTTAATGAAACTACTCACAGCTGCTCACATGACTCACGAGTTGCTCACGAGTATCGTTTTGACAGTGCTCGCGTGCTCATTTCACTATATTGCTGCTGCTGCTACTGCTACATATTTGGATATGGCTGCTGCTGAATATTAAGAAGCATTTTGTCAGGTCAGCGACAGCGATTCAGGCTCAGTCGCTCAGCCTCTAGTTTTCATACCTCATCCAAGATTGTCGCCCTTGGAGAACAAAGTTTAACATAGGGCCACTGTGTGGAATTTATTCAAAGATTTTCTCCATTGAAACTACTGAATTAATTGAAACCAAACTTAGTCACAATAGTAGTTTGATGGTCTTCTTTAAATTTGTGATTTATATGTTCCGACCTCATCCAAGATGGTCGAAAGCGAAGAACATAGTTTAAATTAGGGACACTATAGGGAGTGCATTCAAAGATGTTCTCTTCTGAAACCACTGAGCCAATTTAAACCACCAAACTTGGTAACAATAGTCCTTTGGTAGTCGCCTTCAAATTTTGTAATTGATATGGGTATACCTGATCCACGATGGCGGCCAGTGGGGAACATATTTTTACATAGGGACCCTATGGAAAATGCATTCATAGATCTTCTCTTCAGGAACCACTGAGCCAATTTGAACCAAACCCGGGCTGTCCCCTTCAAATAATTATGCTCATACCACATCCAAGATGGCTGCATTCATATATCTTCTACTCTGTCTAAGGCCATGGTACAGGTGAGCGATACAGGCTCTTGAGAGACTTTTGGTTTCTTTTCTTTCATTTGAGTTGTGCTTTTGTTTTTGGTGTTTCTTAGTTAGACTGCGGTCTGTAAAAGACATTTTAAGCCTATGGCAAGCTGTCATTGAAGTGTGTCTTGTTGTCCTCTGAAATATTAAACCTGTGACCACTTTAATTTTTAAACATGAACTGTTTGTATTGACACTGCGTATGTATGCCAAATACCGAATGTTATGTTCAATGATATTTGATTTTAATTGACCAAAAGAGTTTAAATTAACAAATAAGAAATCCATTATTTATACAATTATTCAATCTTTAATCTTCAGTAATCTGTTTTAATATTATGACATCATGACATAATGTTTAATCTGTTCTGGGGTTTTTCGCAATTATGAAAGAAAACACGTTTGAAATATATATCTTGAAGATAACACAATCAATGACAAAGGACTGAGCTACAAAAGTGTTAAAGGCACAGAAATCATAAAATAATGAAAAACTTAAAAATGTAATTTCAAATAATTTCGGATTTTTTTTTTCAAATAAAACTCCATTTTATACTCTGATATTTATTTGCAAAGACATGGTTTGTCAATAAATTGTTTATATAAATAAAGAATAAACATGCAACATTTTGGACACTACATTTTGTACCTCGAACGGGATGAATCAGCATATAATCCTTTATTCTAATTCGATTACAATGAAAAATAAATTCAAAAGTATATTGAACATTCAGAAGGAGGTTTCGCTATTCCTAACTTTATTACAACTAAACTATTTCAAAAATTAATCTAAATCAGGAATTGATGCGAGATTTAGTGTCTATTTGTGGTAATATGAGTGGCGATCAGTTTGCTTAATGGTATTCCGGTCTTTTCATTGCATAGACTTCATGTTGTATCTTTATAAGGGGTAAAAATTTCGAAGTAATTTCAAATTTATTTCAAAATTTCGATTTTTACACTACTTTAAGCCAACTTATGGCATTCGGGTTGCCATTTCAACAATTTTGCTTTAATCTGCCACAAGTGGTATTTAATGTTTACACCTTTTTCGGCTGTCTTTATGCATCTTATACTAGCCAAAAAGAGTGTGAACGTTTAATGCAAGTTTATTTGAAGAATTGATAAAAAATTCTATCAATCGTAATCTTATTGTATTGATTAACCAGGCAACAATCCCGTAGCTCTGTAGATTCTTTTATTTATTTTTTTTTCTGGTTTGGCGGACCATAAAAAAATCAGCACAAAGACCATAAGAGCTACGGTTCCGCAGCTACAGTCCCTAAGTTTGCGGTATATTTCTAGTTGAGTTAGAATATAACAAACTGAAGTTTTATTTACAGGCACAGACTTACGGTCTGACACCAGAACAAGTGGAAGGTAGGTAGGCTCTGCTTTCAAACCTAAAACAGAGACATTAGAATAGCTACATTACAACTGTTTTCAACTTTTTTATTGCATAATTTAATGCTGGAATGATAATTGAAATTGAGTACCGATATTTATCGAGCGGTAATTGGGTTTTTCTTTGCTAGACAAGGATTACTGACCCGGTAAACCTGGTTTTTCGGCGATAAACCTTTTTTAAGTATCGGGTTATTTCGCATGCTATACCATACGCATGTCGTGGCAGTCAGAATTTCCCGTCCCATGACCCTTTCCATACCCAAAAGTGATTATTAATTAACAAACTTGTTCTCGTCCTGATATAGGTGAATTATTGCTCAGTAGATGTTAAACAATATTCAATCAATCAATCATACGCATGTCTTGGAATCTTTGTCTTGTTGAAAATCCAATTTTTGGTATTTCGAGAAGCAAATCAATTGAATATGTACATTTTAAACATGTTAATGCAGAGTTTTGATTGTTCCCGCCACGTCGCGACGATGGAAACCAGTAATGGTCTACGTCTGTGCCACACTTCTTTCTTGACGCAACTCCTCAGAAACTGTTTTTTCAGATAATATCGTCCAAAGTCAGGTTTAATACAATATGTACTAAGCTCCACAATTATATTGGTCAAATTTTGTAGGGATCGTGGGACTTTGTACATTTTGCCATTATTGTTTGATGGCAGTTTCACCAGCCACTGTTTTTATATTTTGCAACTGTTTTCATATTTTTTCAAATTTGCAGGATTTTTAATAATCATAAATATTTCAGCACCATCTAAATTTGTCAAATATTGTAGGGGTTTGGAACATTTTGACATTATTAAACAATAGCAGATATTTTTACATACCCCCACAGATTGCTTAAGCAATACTTAACAGGAGTATTTTTTATAATAAAGTGTAGATAAGCATACAGTTCTGCAATTATGATTAGTGAAAGTTTGTATGATTTTTTTTGCATTAGAGCTGCAATTGTAGATTTTGAAGCAACTTTTCTTAATCAGAATGACAGATTTTTTTTCCTTGATGCTCGGGTATGTAGACGAGCATCATGTGTCGTTATTTAAATTCGCCAACAGTTTAGAAGCCTATGGAACATTTGAGTTTTAACTTAACAATTCCATATTTCCTGGATACTATTGACATATTGATACTTAGTAGAGATTATTTAAACAGTTTTGATTACATAGTTTTGATGTGAATGCCCGATCACTATTTTTGTAGGACTAGTCTTACGCATAAAGAATATCCAATGTTCACAATTTGCTTCAGTCATACTTATTTTGTCAATGTATTATAAATATGAAAAAGAAAGGAAATGGGGTAAATGTGAAGGAGACAACACCCCATATCCAGGTTAAAACGGCCCAAAATAAAGCATCTAGGGTCACCGTACGGTCTTCAATACAGTGAGGAACCTCACACCATATAGCAAGCCATAAATGGCTCCAAAAAGGTAAAAAAGTGGATAAATCAATGGAAACAAACCACATCAAATAACCCAAATATCAAGAAATGAAATTTTATAAGAAGACACAGACAAGCCAATCACCAACATATTCCTGACTTTGGACAGGCGCAAAAATTGCGGCGGGGTTAAACTTGTTTTCTTGGATCCAAACCCTCCCCCTATGTGTGGTGGATGGCTAAAAAATAAATACACAAAAATACTCACAGTAAAAATCAAACTAGAAAAAAGTCAAACTTATCAAGACGAGTACCCTTACAATGAAGTACATAAAACATGAAGACAATACACACAGGTACTGACCGGACAAATGCTCGCAGTTACTTACAGCTAGCTAAGTTGATTATAAGTTATTGAAATCGACATTGCACACAAATTCATTCATTTTCATGTTTTGTAACACAAAATATAATTTTAAGTTTCTTGGGTAGCGGCGACATATGGCTACGCATAGCAATTTGGCGTCGAGACAACAGCATTTCATCTGTACCTTGATTCATGTACATTTTTTGTAATTTTCAAACAACGAGAATGGCACTTATAGGGTATTAAACCACGAGAATGGCACTTATAGTGTATATGAACAGTTTTAGTCTATTTTTCAAGATTGGATACCAAGATTGGTAAAGTCAAATGAAGAGTAAAGATTAAGAATCGTTCAAATGAGTTAAATCTGCCTTGTTCGAGAAAATACTATCGGAACATTTATTATTGGTTCAAATTCTGATTTCGCGTTTATTCATGGTGTTACAATATATATATATATATA
>MJUU01041446.1:238457-262899 GCA_002080025.1 Modiolus philippinarum
TTCTAGCTTATATGACTTGAACTCTAATAACTAACATGATTATTTAGATAGCGTCGAGATCCAATGAGCCTTGCTAGCACACTGTTTATAATATATTGCAAACGGTGCTGATAAAAAAGGTTCATAACTGCTGTTAGCTGTGCATTGCAGTTGCAGATCTATTGGAAGTAAAATACACAGCAATGTCAAAGCTATTTTAAACTTTATTATTGCACTTTTCAAATAGTTCATAATTCAGTTTCGATTTTCTGAATGTTTCGACTTTAAATTTATCGATATTCGGGATACATTTATAAATAGCTACATTTGTAATTTCATCTCGGTTCGTCCAATGATTTCTTATTTTTGCATTGTGCGGCAAAATACCTCCTTTGATACATGCTTCTCGAATTAAAATAGTTAACATGCACTTCTTGAGCTTTTCAACAACTCCTTCCGATTTATGTTTTTTGCAAGAGCTGGTCTGAAATGAAATCTAAATTTCAGATAAACCAGGCCGGTCAATCCATAACCTATTACCTATAAGGTACATGGACAATTTTTGTACTTTTTGAGCCTTTTGAGGAACCAACAATGGCAAGTAAAATGTGTTTTCGCGGTAGTTCATAATATTGAATAGGTTACCAGGTGACCTCACTGATGAACTGTTCTGACTTTTTATATCTGTCGCTTCCTATAGATCTTCCTTTCATTTCAAATTTACATGTACATGTTTTGTAATTATACTGTGTTGTGTTCTGCAATAATTTATTATGATAACAGCAGCAATAGAGCATTTTGTTTAAATGCATTTCACTTGTTGCCAATTTTGATCTAATTTCGCCATGAATGAAAAAAAAGTCAATTCGCTTAATTTGCATAAAGTTCATCACAGCATATCACAATAATTCACAAATTTACGTCCTGCAAAATTCATTTAAAACATGATAATTTAACAGAATTTGGAATTTGCATATGACTACGGATATAAATTCACTCTATTTATTACGCAAAATATATAATTGACTTAAAATGATAAATATTAACATTTATACTTTATAGCCATTAAATTTGATATTAATCTTTATGTATTCAAGTAGCTACAATCGAAATTACTTTTTAATTTAAAGTCAAAATACATTTTATTATGAATGTAATCGAGCAAATATTTCAAAGGGTGTGTTTATTCACTTTGTTTATTTACTTGACATTCCTTGATTAATTTTCAATATTTGATTTATATCAATTGATATATTTGTATTTAAAGTTGTAACTTAATAAATGATTCCTAATCCGTGTATCCTTAGGTAATGGAGAAATTGATTTTGACGAATTTCTTTCTATGATCGCCAAAAAGATGGGTGATATCGACTCTGAAGATGATCTGATTCAGGCATTTTGGATATTTGATACGAATCGGACTGGATATATAACCACGACGGAATTCCGAGAAGTAATGATGAATTTAGGAGAAAGACTTACGTATGACGAAGTAACAGAAATGATTATAGCAGCTGATAAAAATTCTACTGGAAGAATTAACTATAAAGGTATGATAATACTAAGTTTATGACATAACATTTTCCATATCGACCCTGGTACCATCCCGGCTAGTAAAAACACGTGATCTGGGCTTTAACGTGTTACACCGGGCTTAAGCACAAGGGTTAGACGCCCCAAAACTAGGGCTCCAGGGCTCAACTGACAGGGCTCTGAAATCAGCTCACTCGGCTCCGGGCTCTACATGAGCTACGGGATCTTAGAGAGCCATGACACCCGTGTAATTACCAAATCCCGAGGTACCAAAGTAAAACCCAAAATGTTATTATAGGGTTGATAACTTGGCGATATACATAACTGAGGGGGCGGACAAGGGAGACCGGGAGAAAGGAGCATGGGGTCTGAAGAGAGGAGAAAGAGGTCGAGAGAAAGGAGGGGCCGGGAGAAAGGAGAAAAGGGGCGAGAAAGGGAGAAGGGAGACAGGAAAATGAAATGGAGACCGGGAGAAAGAGGGCGGGAGACACGAAAAATGGGACGGGAAAAGGGAGAGAGGGTTGGAGAAAGGAGCAAGGGGCGGGAGAAAAGGGAAAGATGTCCACTGTCCGCCCTCACGTAATAATATGTTTTTTTTTTCTATTTATCAAATGTTTAAGAGTAGATTCGTAAAAAAAATAACAAAAATCAACTAAAAACAAAACGAAAATGAACATACAAACTATAACAAATAGAATCAGCTTTTGAGTCTTCTATTTACATAGTATTTTATTGATTTTTTTTTTCAAATACCTTTTCTTATAGCAATGACATTACCACGGCGGATTGATATCGATGATGTCACTTTTGACAAATGATCAACAACCAGCTATCAGCCCTGAACTGAAATCGGCTTTTAGCACTATGTATAATGTAAATACATAAACGTGTCGTCCATATCTCTGGACAATCCCTTTATTTTGTATCACCTGCATTAACACAGTGGTGACGTATAGGGATCACTATCATTTGGCGTCGTCGTCACGAGAAATATCTGTCACTTTTTTCTCTGGAACCACATATCTCAGCCTTCTGCACTTTGGTCACTTAGTATCGGTACAGGACTTATACCGTGTAAGAGTTTGGGATCTGTGGCATGCCCACTTACTGTTTGACTGAACATTTAATAATTTTGAGTCTTGAATATTTCTGTAACATTTTTTAGGGAACCGCATATCTCTGCCTTCTGATATTTAAATGAAAAATCATAAATTGGACCTATTCCGTGTGAATGAGTTTGGGATCTGACGGAACTTAGAATATTTTCCCCGTCGGTGTCACACTTTTAATGAATATACAGATGTGAATCGGTGAAACAAAAAGTGACAACTTTGTAATCTAGATTGTTCTTTAATGAACCTTTATGAAGTTTGTAAATCAGAGCAAAAATATAAGATTTCATCATACAGTAGGATACAGACATAACCTCTCGTCCAAGTTATCTTTTGGAGCAGTCATGAGAACAGTCCTGAGTTAACTTGAATTTAACTTGGAGCAGTTATAGAATCCTGACTTCTCTGAGCAGTCAAAGAGCCCTGATCGCTCTAACCTGTCGTAGAATCCTGACTTCTTTGACCTGTCATAGAATTGTGACTGCTCTGACCTATCATAGAGCCCTGACCGCTCTAACCTGTCATAGAATCTTGACTGTTCTGTCCGAGAAGGTAAAACAAGGCACGCTGTCGTATGAGATTTTAAAGTCTATGAAAACTGCAAGTTCCGTTTCCAGTTTTTGTCTTATACTTGCAGATTTCATACGGGGGTTTACATGTTTATGAGATTTTAAGGTCTATGAGATTTTAAAGTATGCGCCGAACGACGAAAATATTTAAAAATATAATTTTTATATAGAATTCAACCTCTATATATGATTATAGGAACCAAATGATTTATTCTTAACATGACAAACCATTAATTAATTAATTATAAGTGAAGAGATATACTAGTATATGAAGTAATCAGAGGTTGACGGGGATAGTGGGGATCAATTCAGTTTTCAGTAAATTGATTTTCAATATTGAGACACAACTTTATTTTTAAAACGGTAAAAAATTTATGCAGTTGTAAACAACCAGTAGGCAGAAACACATCAACAGGGCAACATTTTTGCATTTTACTTGGGGGAGGGGGATCAGGGTCTTACCTTTTGCAGAAAAAAATTAGTTAAACTCAACAAATTATTTGTAGTTTTTATGTGCGGGTAAAATTATGATTATTTCTATAATTCATATAATTCAAATCCATATTAAATATTAAATGAATTCGACATTTTTATATTTCCTTACAACTATTTCATGTATTTAATAATCATAGCCATGGAATCTGCAAGCATAGGGTCTAAATGATATTTTAAGACCCAACCTGACCACAGATAGCTATAAATGATCATAATTATTAATCGCAACTATTTTCACAGCCATGAAATCTGCAAGCATAGGGTCAGAATGATATTTAGAGACCAAACCTGACCAGAGATAGCTGTAAATGATCATAATTATCAATTGCAACTATTTTCACAGCTATGTAAGCTGCAAACATAGGGTCAGAATGATATTTTAAGACCGAACCTGACCACAGATAGCCATAAATGATCATAATTATTAATCGCAACTATTTTCACAGCCATGAAATCTGCAAGCATAGGGTCAGAATGATATTTTATGACCTAAATTGACCACAGATAGCTATAAATGATCATAATCATTAATCATAGCTATTTTCACAGCGATGAAATCTGCAAGCATAGGGTCAGAAACCTGACCACAGATAGCTGAAGATGATCATAATTATTAATCGCAACTATTTGTACAGCCATGGAATCTGCAAGCATACTGTCAGAATGATATTTTAAGACCCAACCTGACCACAGATAGCCATACATGATCATAATTATTAATCGCAACTATTTTCACAGCCATGAAATCTGCAAGCATAAGGTCAGAATGTGATTTTATGACCCAAATTGACCACAGATTGAAATATAAGATCATAATTAATTGCAACTATTTCCACACCCATGAAATCTTCAGAATAAAATTTTTGGACCCACTTATCTTACAAATAACAGTATATTGTTAGAATTTTTCATCCAGTTTTACCATAGCTATGAAATTTGCTAGCCAATCAACCCATATAACCATTGAGGGTTAAAATTTTTCATTGCTTGCAACTTTTAACATTGCCAATAAGTTTGAGCCATATTTGACACATTTCCTACAGCAATTNGTAAACTGTAAGAGATAGATGATCAAATGTATTTGAGCGAATGTTTTTCTCATTGAGGTCTACATTTGACACTGGGGTCCAAAATAATTGGACCATTCATTTTGGACCTATTGCCCAAAAACCATTTTTCGGGGTCCGATTTTAGAGTTTTTTGCCTATATTTCAAAAACTATTAAAGATACAAAGAAACTATAAGAAGATAAATTGTTCAGCTCAATATGGCCGACAAAATGGGGTTAAGGTCAAATGTCAAGGTCCTTAGCAACAACGTTATTTGCCATAAAAAAGTCCTAAGCAACCAAAGGCAAAAAGTTTCGTAATGTTGTAAAGAGGAAATGAATGACATTGCAAACCGGAAGTGACTTTCCTGTCCTTAGCAACAAGCTAATTTTTCGAAAAAGTCCTTAGCAACCGTTGAGCAAAAGACTAAAAAAGATCAGAACTTTTGCTTACAACACATTTTGAACTGAAATAGACAACAAAATCAAACTCAAACATGTGATCATGGTGAAAACTGGTGAAAGACCTTGCAATTGTTCTCTGAACAATTGACCTTTTAATTATTAATTGCAACTATTTTCACAGCTATGAAATCTGCAAGCATAGGGTCAGAATGATATTTTAAGACCCAACCTGACCACAGATAGCTATAGATGATCATAGTTATTAATCGCAACTATATTCACAGGCATGACATCAGCAAGCATAGGGTCATTTTAAGTCCCAACCTGACCACAGATAGCCATAAATGATCATAATTATTAATCGCAACTATTTTCACAGCCATGAAATCTGCAAGCATAAGGTCAGAATGTGATTTTATGACCCAAATTGACCGCAGATTGAAATATAAGATCATAATTAATTGCAACTATTTCCACACCCATGAAATCTTCAGAATAAAATTTTTGGACCCACTTATCTTACAAATAACAGTATATTGTTAGAATTTTTCATCCAATTTTACCATAGCTATGAAATTTGCTAGCCAAATCAACCCATATAACCATTGAGGGTCATAATTTTTCATTGCTTGCAACTTTTAACATTGCCAATAAGTTTGAGCCATATTTGACACATTTCCTACAGCAATTTATTTGTTAGTTATAATAATTATAATAACCAAATTATTTTCTGCCTGCTTAGGTGACCAAACGGTCATCAGGCCTGGGCATCAGGCTTATGCCCTTGCATTGGAAGGATTTTTGAATATATTTCTTTATGCAATACAATCATTTTCTTTTTAGTTTTTAAATTTTAATCCTATAATCCATTTCCCAGCTGTTTCACTCAAAATTAATAATCACGCTTCACGCTGAATCTACATGGGACTAATATAATCATATAACTACAATGTAGGCTGAATCAAAAGACTCAAAATGAAGGATGTTTCAAACAAACCCATATTGATAAAGCATCTATAGAAATACAAAAGTTCTATAAGCCTATAAATGACTCTAAGGCATTTTTTTACTTCAATGATGTACTTTCAGTTTCGCTACAGTCATTTACATACATGTAAATAATTTAATCTGAAAGAAAATTAAAACCAATAGTGCTTATTGTGATAAAGAAAATGTAATGTTCCGCAAAATAATGTGAGATGTCACATTGCAGTTTGAATAAACAAAGATTTCCCGCATCTTTTGCAATTCCGGAACTTGCAATTCTCATGCCGGAAGTTAACACGGCAAAAACCGGAATTGGAACTTGCAGTTTTCATAGACTTTAAAATCTCATACGACAAGGCAACTAAAAATACGACAATCAGGAACTTATAGTGTTACCTCTAATGAAGACCGGGAACGACATCTGGTGCTCCGGAAGGTTAAGCATGTCCCGCTTCGCTAGCGAGACCCGTCACACTATCAGTGAGTCAATCAAGGTTTTAGTCTAAACCTGCTACTGTATGTCAAATCCGTGAAGAATTGAAATAAAATGCGTCCGCTTTCAGTTAGGACACAGAAACATTATATCTTTCAATGATGTCATGATGACATTTCTGGGGGGGGATGTGAGTAACAAAGGCTGAATAAATCCATGACTGGGCAGCATTTTCGTACTAATGTTCTGATCGTTGAATTTGGAATATTTTGGAAAAAAAATACAATATTATACGTGCTTTCTAATGAAATAGCACCTTTTGAATATATGAATAAAATAAAAAAAACAAGATAAAGAACTCATTCAGGTACTTTGAAAATTAAGTTGATATTCCATGTCATCCTTCAGAAACGCCGCATGTCAGCAAACTTTAAGTAAACCTGCAAAGCTATCTTACAATCACTGTCATCCGTTGCCCGACAAAAGCACTAGAGTCTTAAACTAGTGGACGATTACAACATATAGACACACACAGGGCACTCATTAAGTCGAATGTAAGAAAACTTGGCTTTATAAAATAGTGAGATGTGAGCACTTTAAACAGGTGGTCAGAATTACATTTCGAAATAACACAAATAAATGCCAAAGTTTGAAAGTATGAAGAGTATATTCATATGAGAAATTCTCTCACGCACAAGTACACCAATAAAACAACCTTTGACAATAGTTTTCAAGGGATGATTTAAGGCTTTCAAACAACTAACAGCACAACTTACATATGGTGATATCAAATTTATCTCGAGTGAATGAACAGTTGTTAAAAAGCATTACATGGAGGAAAATAGGAAAGCTACGTTAATTCGATTGCCACCTTTTAAATCGTCTTTTTGCACTTGATTTGCCATATTTATGAGCTATGATTTTGATTCCTGTCACACGACTCCTTTAATATTTCAAGAGTTTTTTTTTACAAATTTTCTACTTATTTTTATCTAGTATTTAATTTATTAAATATACAGTCCACCAAAAGTAAGGCATCTCTTTACTCTTTACATGAACATATTTTTTGAAGCTATATTGAGGTAGGAGGTTTTGGTTAAAAAAACGATGAATGATATAATTTTGATATTTGGATTTCAAACTTCAATCATGCTTCAGATTGTTGTCTTTATGTGAAAAGTTATGAAATTATGCACAACCCAATTTTATGACCAAATGTTGTAGCTTTGACCAGAAAAATAAGTTTCAGTTCAATTCATGAATTCTAACTGAAGATCATGGTTGTTATTTTCGATACAAAGGGAAAACACAAATGAACATTCCTATTTGTTTAAAACCTAAAAGTACCATTACATGCTTATTATCATGCAACATTTTATACATAGCTTTCAACATGTTTGCTTGGTGAAATTTTAAAAGTAAGTGATGCTTAACCTTTGGCGGACTGTATATTTTGCTTGATATTGATACACTAAGGTGTCTCAATTGTCACCACTAGGTAAATTTATAACGTGTTGTAAATACATGCGCTCTTGTGGCATCAAATGTTTATTAGAAAATAGTAAACCACTGAATGAAAATGTTCTACACGTACATTATGTATGTATTTTATCATTTTATCTTTCAGAATTTTGTGCCTTGCTTGCAAGTAAATGATTCTCAATCCATTTGGCCTTACATGAAATTAAAGTTTTATATAGATCAATGGACAAGTGCCATGCCTTAACGACATAAGTGACACCAGGGATGTATATATCCTGAAAATGCCTAGATATGTGGGATTATCTAGTCCAAAAGATAGAACTTGTGATTTTTTCAGATGTTTATATTATTAGACATTTTGCTTTTGGATTGGTTTCAGCACTTGAGGAAGTTGACTCCTAATTTTATTTATTATATGACATTTACCGCTCGAGGTGGATAGATTAAAATGTGAATGTTATTCTAGTCCGAAAAAAAAACTTGTAAAGTATCGATCATCGATTCCTTGGAATTTCGATTTCTGATCGTTGTTTTACCAATTTTTGCAGATTTTTTTGTAAACGACATTGTGTTCAGTTTACCTGCCCCACGCTACAACAATGAGTTGCAGACTAAGTGCTACTTGTATGTCGGAGGAAATGTCTGGCATGCATTCCGAAGGTTGATTTCTGAACTACTTATTTCTTTTGACATACTCGCTCAAGACAGAGTTTCGTTTTGTATCTTTTACCAGTAGGGGACCTACAGAATGTTTGTTATGAATATATTTTCATTGTTGTAATTGAAAGCACTAATTACACACACTGCGTGTAGATAATAAGTTTACTTGCTTAACTAGGACAAAGAAGACGTTTTATACTATTCATTATTATTCAATGTCTCTATAACTAGATGACATTATAAATGAGACAAAAATATTTTTTTGCAGTCCATTTTATACCAAAGTGTCTTTATCAATACTAAAAATACAAACAGTTTGTCCAGGTAGGAAATAATCTTTAATCCGCGTTGAGGGGATTAAAAGTTATCATTTAACTATCTAATTTTAATGCAAATTTTAAGGTTAAAGGCCCCCTTTTCAGTCCAACATTAAACCTATGGAAATTTTATGTAAAACCCCCAGCCTTAACGGCTTGTTGGTTCTTCACCAAACTTCGTTTGCACATAGCTGTTTCATTTATGCATACAAAGCTACTATTCGTCGCAAGTTTTATGAACAAAAGAATGAGTTATTTATGGTAATCATTATACAAAACAGCAAATCATTCGAACAGACCGCAGTTTTGTCCCAGAAAACATCCAACTACCACAATATTTTCAAGATTTTTTCTGAAAAATCATTAAATTTGTTGATACCAGCATAAAGTAATGGTAGCTTTGCATGGACAATTATCTCAATAATTTGCAGATGAATTTTTGGAATAAAGCAACAAGCCGTTTAGGCTGGGGGTTTTACATAAAATTTCCATAGGTTTAACTTTGGACTGAAAAAGGGGCCTTTAACCTTAAAGAATGAAACTCTTAGAATTCCAAATGATAAACATACACCTAATTTAATTTATATCAATGCAAAGTCAAGTATTGATAACTGTTACTTGCTGCACGAACAAATGAATAAAGAATGCTCCGTAAACTATCGTGCAGTGGGCAAAGGGCATTTCCGCTATTTTACCTGTTATTTGAAAGGACATTTGCGCGTCTAAAATTTGGACATTTGCGCCTTAAGATTTTCCATACCTGTATTAAATTCAACACGCATTTGCGCTTTTATTCTATGTACGTGTATCTACATATCTTCACATACTAAACAAAGTACAAATGGATAAGAATCATTCCGAACAATTTTATGCAATGTTTTATATATTGAATGTTATTATCGCCTCAAAAGCGCGACGGAATTTAGTAGAGCTCAATATTTTTTGATTATGCGCAAACAGCTTTATAAAAATAAGCATATGTCCGTTTAAAAAGCACAAGTATCCTTTTAAGAAAGCGAAAACGTCCTCTATCAAAAAGCGCAAACGTCTCTCGCCACGTGCAGTAGAGCTGAATTTGTTCATTTTTTCATATAAAAGATAGAAAAGATCCTTACTAAGTTTTATTGATCTCGCTTTGATTAAAACTTGCGCACTACGATGTGCAAAAATCTGCATTTGTATTGCAATAACCTACAAATCAACAAAGTTGCTTTTTATGCAATATATAGGCATGTATTTGGAAACTTAAGCCAAAGTGACACCAAGTAAGGCAATAAAAAACATCACTGCAATTCTATACTTAAATAATGTATTGCTAAAATAATGCTTTATACTACAGCAAACATTTTTAACAAATGTTGCACTTGCAGTTTTCATAATGCTTTTATTGTGAGAATCATGTGTCATTTTGCGAAATTAAGAGTATTGAAAACCTTTATATAAAATTAATTATATAAGCCTTACATTGATGGAACGTCAAAATGCTTTGTTCCAATTCACGTTTTATTTCTAAAGTGTGTTCGTATTTAAAATGAAAAGATGTGGAGTAAAAGTACAAGAGACAAAATCTCTACAGATACATGATATCACAAAGCAATGGTACAACGCTTTTATTGTTGTTCTTCACCATGAAGTTTCCAAGTCAGAATTTATACATGTATCATGTTTGTGTATAATTTATTCACATTTTAGACTTCATGTTTTACTTAAATGCACAGATACTTTGAAACATTTACATTTATATATTCGTTCTTCGTTTCACATAAATAATATACAAGAAAAAGATAATAGACTCGGGAAAAGAAATTGGGCATCATCCCGTTTATTCCATGCAGACACTATATCGCGGATAATAAGCGCTCAGAAAGTCTTGGTGGTCTTGTTATGAAGACACAACTCGACAAAATGACATCAAATAGTTGTTTATAATCTGCAATTAATTGAATTCAAAATCTGCATTTGACTTACCTGACCGAATTCACTTCGTCCCAAAGGGGACACAGGCGACTGCAGTTGCTTTCTATCTATTTCTATCTTTATCTATTTTCTTTGATTCACCCCCATTTTAAGTTTATTTTCTGCAGATCTTACCCTAATCCTCTTCACCTGGCGTTCTTTGGCCATCCTGTTTCTTCCACTCTAATGCTAGCTTTGTAATGTTATTGTTGTGTGACCAATCCATTTCCATCTCCGATGTTTAATTGGTTGCTATTTGGTTCTCCGCCACAGATCGATGTTGCAGATGATATTTGGCTTTCTCACTAAAAGAGAACATTAAGGCACTAACAACTGACCAGTTACTTTCATGCAAGTAAGTGTAATTCATTTTCATTAGGATTTTAGATGATTATATTGGTTCAATCTCTTAAGATGAGTAATGTTAAAACTTCATTTCCAAGTTTTGTATCGTCTGTGTTTTATTCTCTACAAATACAAGACCAGAACTGGTTCTGAAGACCAAACATATCTTTTAAATGTATAAATTATCATTGTCTTAAGTTTTTGTTAAATTTTATCATGTATTTTTTATATTTTCCACGAGAATATATATGTCAATTTTGTCTTGGTATCACCCTCAGACCAATAATAACACTCCAATGTGTCTCTTGTCAATATAAAAGTCTAAGATGCTACTATGGAAATAGACCACATCATATATTTTTCTGTGTATAAAAGTTAAATGTGACTGTTATTTTAGATCACATCATATATTTTACTGTGTTTAAAGGTTAAATATGATTGCTATCTTATATTTTTAGATGATGTTGTTAACATTTACAGTGTATTATTTGTAAAATACTCTATGCAAATTTAGTATCATTTGTACATTGTAATGTAAAGATGTATGTGTTCAGTAAATTTTTTTTTCGAATGAAAACTTGTCATATTATATTTGAAAGTACAAAAATACCAAAGTTGCATAATGAACGGTAAAATTTTGTTATGTCTTCCAAACAAAAAGTCGAACGGTCCCCTTTTGTGCCTCTCATATCGGTTGCTATTAAAATCGAAAGTTGATTGGTAACTTATCTGGAGGTGTATATGATATATATCAATATTATAAGCAATTGAGTACACATTGACTTGCCGCAGTGCGACAAATCACTAAGACTGGTACATATTTACCCTTTAACTGTTTGAGAAGTTAGGATAAGCAGTAATAGGTTAAGTCCCACACGTCGTTCTTATTGCAGAAATGACATAATCTCTACAAAGTTTAACCGAAGTGGGTGTTTTAAAATTAAATCTCAGTGTAAAGTCAAGTAAATATCTTATTGTAAACATGCATGGATACGACAGGTATTTGACGAAATGAAAATAATAAATTAATAAAAGAAATATATTAAAAAGTAACGATGAATTGGAAGGAAAATTCATTATAAAGTAGTTCGTGCCTGGAAATGTTAAGCAAAACATTCTGATCTTGCAGTCTTACATTAATTATTAATTGCAAATATCACCCATCAGTTGGTACATTGTATTTTGATTCGAATACATCATTAAAGGAGTTTCATATTGTGGTGAGAGAAAAAGATATTTCTCGTTGCTTTTTTATTATGTTTTGAGAACAGATTTACAATTTGTGCGAAGTTTCTCTATTCAAGCAAGTATTAAAAATAGCCTCTACCGTACATTCATAAAGAAGCTTCAAAGCTGGATAGTTTTGATAGTCAGAAAATGCATTCAAAACTTTCGATTTCTGCTGAAATGCATTTATTCTTCCACAGTTGTAGCGTACATTACCTTTTTTCAGTTTTTGGTTTTAAAAATTTGTGTTAATAATTTGCAATAATTTGGTACAAGAATTAGTGCTACGACCGCGACAAACTTTGCCAAAATGTCCATACATTCCATTTAGACTTGTTCTCTTTCAGTTTTTGTGCTGCTTAGGCATTATACTATTGGATTGTCTCCAGACGAAATAAACAGCCAGATGTACCTCACAAATACGCATAACATAGTTCATGTCTGGGTGTTACAGATAGCGAGAGACTGGTGCACACATTTAGTTATTTTATTTAAAAATGCTCAAATAGAAAGTATGTGTAGTTCAAACAAAAAAAAAATACAGCGTGCTAACGAAGCTTAATTTGACACTCGCCATTCGCGATTCGGTTCATTCATGAAAAATTCCCGTGATGCGCTGTAATATTTTGTTTCTTTCACTGTGGACTCTTACAGCAATATGTCTTGAACGTTTTTATGCTTAATGTTCACATCTATTTTAAAAAGGTTCGAAATCAAGTTTGATTTCTTTACGACAGGTGTGCCCGCATATGTATTAATGTCTACTCCGCAAACTTCTATATTTGGAAATAAACAAAATTCGGAACTGTCGAGGGCTTACCATACAGCAAGTTTGAGCTAAGTGACGTAATCAAGGAACTCTGGGATATATTCCTTATCCTAAGTATAGTCCAGAGAATTCCGAAGTTTACTTTCGTTTCATGGTCAGTGGAGTCGACAATATTTAGTGCATTTCTCCATAAAAAGGATAGTCCCCAATTAAACGGAATGTAATTGGACGAGGGCTCATGATATAGATAAACATCTTGGGAAGTGAGCTAGACCAAGTTTAAACATTTTCTGAGGAGATAACAAAATAAATAGGGGTTGAAGCGAGCAGGTGTGGAACTAATGTCCGCCCGACGACGAGGAAATGTCTGAAAGAATAATTCAGGATTTGATTTGCTACAACGGGGGAACTGGTTGCTTGCTGATTTCTCATTACTTGCAGTGATTTCCTCTTTTGTTGCGAATCGTTTTGCAGCGACCACGATCACGGATAAATTGTTGCAGTTGGTGTACATTATCATAACGGCGGATCAGTAGGCATTAAACAGACTGATCACAGGCACTAGTTTCAAAAATACATTTGTATGTCAGTCCCCCCGGAGGGACTGGCATATTTTATGAAACAAGTGCCTATGAGACTGATGCATGGAGATACCGTTCACTATGTCGAGGGTAAGACGTAGCAACTACATTGCATCTTGTAGAGCTTTTGTGATACATGATACATGTTGTTTCTTAGACTATGTACTATAAACTACATGTATGTCACTAGTATCAAAAGGGGGTGGTGAAATAGTGGAGATACCTACATCATATGTAAGGTAACGAGACGTAGTGCCTGTGTCATGATACTACATGTATAGTATTTGAAATTCCCTTTAATATTTCAAGCTGAAGTCAAGTATACAAATATTGTTGTCATGACACCAGAAAAAAATCCATATCAATCGATACCTGGCAATATCTACTGATAGTATTTAGGAAGCGGCTAGTCCCTTTTTCTGTACTCCATGCCTGTAGATATAACTGGTGTTTCTTGTTGTTATATGTAGATCCGCTTTATTTTATACTTATCATAAATATATCTTGTTCTCCTCAGTATTTATGATGGTGCTTCCATGATAGATTCAGGAGGATAACATGAAGATAATTACATAGTTCAGCTGTTCACAGTGCAAAGTTCTGTTGTAGTCTAAAATATGTTTCATAGTAATTAATTGAATTAAAGTGCATCCTTATAAAAGGAGTCAAGATGCATATTTAACCATCCCTATTATACTTGCCAACCTCAAATTCTGCTGTGGCGGGGCATGACCCAACATTCAGGTATGTGATGGCGGGTCATATCGGTTAAAGCCATCACGCACCTTTTCAAGAATTCTTTGCATAAGTTCTGTACCATTTATTACCATACATGAGGGCAACACCCTTTATGTTAATGTGTTTTGGGCATTTTCAGCGGGGTGTATAATGTTTCTGCTTATAGACCATTGGTTGTTACCTGTTCAGTTAATTTTTCACTTCGTCATAACTGTTAAAGGAATATCAAATGCGCTGTTGGCTGTTAATCTTAAATAATTGTGTTATTTATGTTTTGGTGGGTCATAAGCGGGTGACGATCTCTTTGGCGGGTAAATATAATGGCCCGCGGCGGATGAGAGGTCGATTTTGCGGGTCACACCCGCAAAAAGTGGGTCAGTTGGCGAGTATGCCCTATTCTTATGAAGCACTTTAGTTCAATTTATTACCCTGAAACAAAACTCAGTTTTATTTCTTTACTTGCCCTTTCATGTCTATTGATATTGTTGAATAATTTTTCCCTTTTTGGCCAGTCAGTTTGCATGTAATTGTTTATATCTTTATTCTAGTCATAGATGTCATTGTGACTTGGGTGCACATTTTTATGCCTCTCAAAAGACAGACATACTATACCCTCTGTTTGTCTGTTTGTTAACTTTATCTGTAACCACTTGACATACAAAAATGTACTGTATATTGGTGTTATATTGGTGTATCTAGATGAGATACAGCTTTTGGACTGATTTTTTTTTAAGATATCAAGTTTCAAATCTTTTCTTATTTCAAAGATAACTGCCTAAGCAGCACTTCAAGTAGTGTATCGGGTTACCCTAGACCACCTATCCTCCCATAGAGCTAATGTTTAAATTCCTAAATTACCCCCGATTATGCAAATGAGCTAATTAACCACGCCAATTTTTCCTTATATGGGCATGATCCCTACTTCCAAGCGTCAAGAACGTAGAGCACCGTTAGCGTAGCGAAATGGTGTGAGAGTGGTGTGACGGTTGGAGTGGGGTGACTGGGTTCAGTATTCTAACCCAAACCTCTTTCTATTGTTTTTTCTTCTATTTTGATGCCCTCTCTCGTGTTGCTTGAATAACCATTGCGAATAGAGGTTTTATTCTTTGTGTATGTACTTTATCACTCTAATATTTTTTTGTCCAGTACTAAATTTTTTTCGGTACTTGTGTTTAACTTATAACATTAACCCAACCATTGCGTTGGTATCGATTTATTTTTTGTGATACCTTTTACCCTTTGTCTTTTGTCTCAGTTATCTCCCCTTTGTTTTGTGTACTCTGGAGTCCATGTTTTGTTTTGTCCTAACGTTACCCCAGCTTTTGCATCTGTTTATTGTTTTATTTCGTTCTGTATCATTGTTGATTTGTGGTGCATTTCCTTTTATTGTTTCCTGTATCTATATACTTTTCATTCAATTAGGCAATACATAATACACTAATTTACATAAATACATATTTTATTTTCCCCGTCATAAAGCAGTCATGGGTCGGAGAGCATGAAGCCTTTGTTATTTAAAATCCATACGGCCTCGTGCTATAATCGTCCATGGCCACTCTTTTGTCAAATACGATTCTATAGTCTTTATCTTGATATACGGACAGTAGTTTCATATTATCTCGTATGATCCGGAAATTATCACTCACTGTCTTCATACCGTTTTTGTTGTTTATCACCATATCTGTAATCGTATTGAAGTTAATAATGAGGGCATTTTTGTAGTTCAGTGTTATTCCCTTCACTTTACATGCAGTGTCGGTTCCATTATTGTCGGGTGTGGCAAATCTGTAGGCATAGTTCTTCGGTCCTCCAGTCACGAACTCTGTAATTCTATTTCCAACTATCTCATCTGTTAGTTCTCCTAAGTAGTCTCCTAGTACTGGTTTCCAATCCCCGGGCTGCGAGGTGAACACTACTGAGTCTGTATCTGCGTGGATTGTGCGGTTGTCCAGGTTCTCTAAATAACTGTACAGTTTGAGTCTGGCTTGGGTGGTTGTGTAAGCAGCAATGACAACGTTGGTTCGTCCGGAGTCTTCCACGAATTCTTCTTTGTATCGATATCTTGCTCCAATCATCGTATCACTTACGAAATTAATACCGATCAGAATGNTTTGGTCACTGGTCAGCAAATCGACAAAATCGCTTGGTTCGGAATAGTATTTTATCTGTGACATATTGCATCTTTGACCGAATTTTCCCCAGAAGCTGTTTAACATCAATTTTGCTAAAGCTCGTAATCCCGGGTTCTTCTTTATTTTACCGTACTCGAGAAGTATGCCTTCCTTGTCGTGATAGTCTTTGATGTAGTTATGTTTGTCTTCTTCAGTTTTCTTCACCATTCTGGCCACCCACTGGCTTCCTGCTTCATTTTCAGGAAAGTGTTGACGTATTCGGAAAAGAACCCTCCTGTCTTGGTCGTTTGAACGTATTGTTCCGTGTCAAAGTGCCAGACTTCATAGATTCTGTCTATCTGATATCCTTTCTCCAACGCTTTCTTTAGTTAATCGGTGACCCATGTTCCGGTCAAAGCCCTTTCCTCGTCTATATGTTGACACGGCGTTTGTTTACTGGATTCGGCACAGGCTTTACATAACGTGAATAATAGTTTGTTGTTTATTTTTGCAGGGAGAACTGGGATGTAGAGTCCTCTCGGTGGAAGTACTTTGCATTTTATGAGTCCTTCGTATTGTTGTATATCTTTGAAATTCTCCGTGATGATGTGCGGGTGACCCACTGGTATTTTTCCGGTCTTGTTGATGTATGGGTACAGTGAAGTGACGTCGTAGTAATCAATGTTTTCATTGTCAGTTTCTTCTTTGTACATAGTAAATGCTTCTGTACGTCCTCCGTAAAAGGCATCTCGGGGTTCCAATGGGTAAACATATTGGAGGGTGTTTATAAAGCTCTGTATGTTCGGATCACTCTGTATTTCCCTATCGAAATCACACTCCCATACACCGACGTAGGTATAGCCTTGGTCTTCTAGGTATTTTTTCTTCTCCAACGTTCTTTGATGTAATTCACTCATCGTCATATTGTTGACTGGATTGACGGTCGAGGCACTGTAACATCGTAGACACCCGTGCCAGAAACAACCGTTGTATTCAAACACTTTATTCTCGTGATATCCATCGACTTTGTACATACCGATACATTTTTCACCACCATTACGACCGTGTTGTATCCGAAATCCGTGCACTTCAGATAAATATTGTAGCAATTTCATCGCTTTGATTGAGTGTTTCTCTTGGGGTCGATATCCCAGAGCGGGTATGATGCCTATAGTGTTCGGTTTTAAAAACAAAGTACGGAATACCAAGTTACAAGCTGATGCTATAGTAATGCAGCGCTGGAATGGATCCCGTCTTGCACGTCGGTTGATGTCATCTCTATGAATAATTCTCGGAACTTGAGGCATGCTTTTCTCAATATGTCTACATCGGAACGGCAATAACTCAGCAGTTCTTGTTGTAAGTTGAACACAGAATTCCAGTTAACGTTGTACCATTCGAAGAAGGCGCTTCTGTCTTCGAGCTTCATCTTTTCTGGTTGATAATACTTCACATCTGGTAAGCGGTTTAGTACAGTTGATTGATTATCCTTGGTGTTGAACAGGTGAGGAAAATATCCTTTCTTAAGCTCATTCAGGCCAAACATTTTTGGTAGTTTGGATAAAGCCATCGGTAAAAAGTTCATTGAGTCAATCATTCTAATGTTGCAGTCAGGTACGGTTACGGCCATATTCTTCGTCCCGTTCGGAATCACATCTGGTAATATTCCCTCGGTATACAAGTAGTTTAAGATTGGATAACTGTCGTATCTTTTAAAATTGTGACACAGGACGGTAGCTCCATTGTTTTTTCCAGAGAATAATCATTGGCAGAAGTGGTCGGTGGTTTCAGGTCCGGTAAATACTAGTTCGTGTTTCCCACATTCTTCACAGGACGTGTGTTCATCGATTCTGTTATGCATACACTTCAAACATACTTTGTGTACCACACAGAGGTTCGGCTGGTGTTCATGGGAACCACATTTAAAATGTTTACAGTTTGAACAATTACCGGTTTCATCTGGATTGTATCCTTGGTCGCACTGGACAAGGTGGTCATGAGTACACTCAAAATCAAAAAAGATATAAGTGTGCTTTTTCTGTTTCTTTTGTTCGTAGGCAGGTAGCATAAAACACTGATGTCCCGACGGATAGTAATCTTTACATATTTTACAGTAGACATTTCCACAGGTATGTTCTCCCATACGTTTATTCACGGTTTGTCCACAAATCTGACATTAATAATACGTAGTACACGTTCAGTTCCCCGCTGACGTCATCTGTTGGTGAAGATCGAAGCAAAGTGTTCCTTTTAGGTATCTCCCGCATTCGTTACATGGTATCCATTCATCTTCTGATGGTTCGTGAATCTTACGACAGTGATGACACGGTTCATTACAGGCGTGTTCTTCTTTAGTGTTATACCCTTTGTCGCATTTTCTACAGTAATAGACACGTGACAAAAAGGCAGGCATGCTGGTAATGACATCATAATGGTTATCGTGGTAAAATAGGTAGATCTTCTTTTCGTCTTCGGGTCCTTTGTATATAACAATGTGGAAATGCTCTTTGGATACGACGTGAATTTGATACTCTGGTAGAACTACTTGGAATCGTTTGACCTCTTCGATGCCACATTGTTGTAAAGTAACTCCCGCTTTAGCATGTAACTCTACTGCCATTTCTTCCTGGATGCGGCGACCTTGTCTGATAGAGTTCCATTTTTCGTGTCCATCAGTTTTAGCCTTAGCCGTAACGACCTTGTTTTTAATCTGGATGATGGATGTTTTCGACACCTACGGCTAAGGTCAATTCTTCATTCGATTGAAGAACCCGTTCCACTTCGTCCAATAATAAATTACTGGACAGTTGGTCCACTTTCATAAAGGGCATGGCAATTGGAAAGTCCAGGTCGGGCGCTTGTAGCGAAATTTGTACTAAATCATCTGGCTTTGTAAAAGCGGTTACCTTCTTGAGGATAGCGCTGAATATCTCGTGCAACATTTGCAGCACTTGCTGAAGGCTCTTAACGTTGAACTCCTTAAACTGAATTTCGTACTGGGTAGCTGTTGTTTTAAACCTTGGTGCACTTTTCCGACCTTTTATTTTTAACTCGAAGATGTCTTCTGGTTTTTGAGGCTTGGTATTGGCTCCTCCCACTTGATGTCTTTCCTGAGTGTGACGCTCTAAAGCAGTTGGTCTACAGAAGATTGCATGACATTCCATACATTGGTATCTGGGTTTGTCGTGGTTTTTCAGATGTGCTTGCAAGTTAGCTTTCCTGGTAAACCGCTTGGGACAAATGCTAAAGGCAAAGGTCATATGGTCTCTAAACATTCTGTAGTGACTCAACAATTCTCTTCTGCTGTCAAAGGACTGGTGACAATATCCGCATGAATGCATCTGTAAAAAGATAATACACATAACTATATTACAACATTATATTTTTATTGATTATTAATACATATTTCTATATTACAACATTATATTTTTATTGATTATTATTTAATTCTGTATTATTTATTTCTATTTAATTTTGTATAATTGATTAATTCTTTATTATTGATTACTTATTTTGGCTCATTTCATAACTCAATAGGTCAATTAAACTATTTAAAAAAAACTTTATTTAAATTAATTATTTAAGTTGACTTACCTTTGTTCTGTTTATTTTCGCTGGGAACGTCTGTTCAATTCGGCTGTTAGTTGCAGAATGAGATGCGTCTGATTTTATACAGGTAGACGCGTTGTTACGATGGTTTTGATTGGTCGGTTATTTTTGTTACGGGCTTTGTGATTGGTCGATTATTCTGTGTTCTGATTGGCTGTATTTATCTTAAAGTCGGCGTCTGATTGGCTGAATTTCCTGTAATTTGATTGGTCGGTTCATTTCTCTATTCTTACGTTTCTTCTAATAGATCGAATATTCCAGAAGATTATGCAATCGATCGATGGTGTTAATTTAAAAGTGTACGGATCGATGATTCTATTGAATCATACTGACGCGATATAATAGGAGTGTTTTAATTTCTTTATGCTTCACATATGTTATGAATTAGATTAATAAGACTTTATTATGTGTTAGATATATTGATTTTCTAACGATGTTCATAAATTTTCTACAACGACCAACACAACTGACGCATTTGTCGCTCATTTTACTTTCAATTCCAACAATTCACCCCTTTTTTAAAATTTTTGAACTCTTATAACCTGTATATTGACTCCTCCTCTGACTGCTTAACTCCTGTATCCTCTCTATGGACTCCTCCTCTGACTCTTTAAGTTTTATTTCCTCTCAAATACTAGGTTTTGCTTATAAATATTCGTTTTTTCAACTCCCAAATATTCGTATTTGAGTCCCATTTTTCCAAGATTCTTAATTCATTGTAATAACAACTCTGTATGTTTTATTAACAATAACACTTCGATATGATTTGTTGATATTTTTAACATGTTTTGTTTGTTCTGTTTTTGCTAATTTGTACATATTTTATCAAGATTTGCTTATTTTGTTTTGCAATTTTTCAAATTTAACACACACGTTTTGTTTATTCAAACATTTTTATGACTATTGTCAGTTTTATTTCACATGTTTTGCACATTTTGTAGGTATTTTTTAATTTTACTTTCATTATTATTCAACTTTTATCACATCTGTTTTCTTATTTTTGAGTTTTTGTGATGAAATGTTGTTTGTGTTTAACGTTTTTTGTAAAAAAATTTTGTTTGACTTAGTGTATTTTTGCATAATATTTCTAGTTGTATTGTTAATTTTGTAAAATTTTTCTCTTTTATTTGTGTTTTTTACGTTAAAATTTCACATTTTCCTGATATTTTCGTGCTTTTTCGGTGAATTGAGTGGTGGTGGTGATGATTGCTTGGTTTCAGTGGTGGTGATTGCTGCTGCTGCTGCTGGGTAGTGTGGGAATATTGCTGCTGCTGCTGCAGGTAGTGTGGGAATATTGCTGCTGCTGCTGCTGCTGCTGGGCGGTTTGTGATATTGCTGCTGCTGTTGCTGCTGGACGGTTTGAGATATTGCTGCTGTTCTTTGGTTTATTTTACTTTTCCTAAAGTTATGGCTGGGCAGGGTTTAATCACTTATGAATCGAGGGCAAATAAGAATAACAAAGTCATTATCAATTTCATGATTTATTTTCTCCGTCATGAGACAGGCACGGGTCGGAGATCCACGTGCAGTCTTTACATTGTATATGGAGTTAAAGTCCAATCAACTGGATGTTGAATTCTTCTGCATCTTCTTAGTTCGGGATTTGTATTGTTTCAGTGGAGCTGTTCATTGGTTCGTTGGGTTCCAACTTCAATGTGATGGTAAAACCATTCATGGTGTTCGGTTGGGCTGGAGCGTCTTCTCTACTTTGATGTTTGGTACGTTGATGACGTAATAACACATCCTTTCTACTGCACATTTGTTCACATTCTTCACAACGAAATTTGTTGGGCTTGATTCTATGTGTATTCATGTGTCGTTGGAGATTATCTCGTCTACTAAAGGTTTGTTGGCATATTCCGCAGTTTCGTCTCAGTAATTGACTTCTCTCAGTCATACAATAAGGGACAGTTCTGGACATCTTTTTGAGTCTTGCTGTTTTCATTCGTCTCAGTGGTTGACTTCTCTCAGTCTGACAATAAGGGGCAGTTCTGGACATTTTGTAGAGTCTTGCTGTTTTCATTGCCTCTGTTCAGTTCCTGGAACTTCGTTATGTTAAAGCTCCGCTTCTATACACGTCTGCTCAGTTCGAAGGTTAGAAGCAGAATGGGATCTTCAGTCGTTGTAGCTTGTTAAATAGGTTGTTTGGATTGAACCTTTGTCAAAAATGGTGGGACCCCCGAACAGCCATATCATATGAGATGGGACTTCGTAAATGTGTTCAATGGGTTAAGAATGACAAAGATACCCCCGAAAACATATATCACACAACTATTTAAGTATATTTTGTAAAATGCACTGATTGATCCCCTGTCAAAATTTTGGACCCCTCGTAGCACCCATACTATAAGAGATACGACCTAATACATGTCATCATTCGATTTAGATGGTCAAAGTTACCCCAAAAACATATATAACATGTCTATAGTACTCGACTTAGAATAATTTGTATTTGGGCCATTCCCGAAATTTTGAACCCCTTTTACACCCATACTATATAGATACCACCTCACAAATGTCTCCATTCGATTTAGAATGACAAGGATACCCCGAAAACATATATACATGTAGTATGTCCTTAGTACTTGACTTAAGAAAAATTGCATTTTGGGTCCTTCCCGAAATTTTGGACCCCTCATAACACCCGAAATATTAGAGATATGACTAATACATGTCACCAATCGATTAACAATGTCAAAGTTACCCCGAAAACATATATGATATGTCTATAATACTTAACTTATGAAATTGTTGGGCCATTCCCGAATTTTCGGGTCACCCTATCTTCCAAACGGTAAGAGATAGAGACTTGAAACCTTCACCAATCGCTGTGACAGCTTGAAATAGCCCCGGATTGATATATACATTGTACGGGAAACGAACGATAACTCTGGAAATCGAGAAAAACATTAGTAGTATATGAGCACCGTTCAATTATTATTTGACGAGGACCAAGTGGACCAGGCGGAAGTATGACGTCATAGGTCACGTGACCGGAAGTATGACGTCACTGGAAGTCACGTGACCGGAAGTATGACGTCAACGGATGTGACGTCAAATGAAAGTATGACGTCAACGGAAGTGACGATGTCCAAAGACGGACCAATGAAAGCGTTTCCCTCCAGATTTGAAATTCGAATATTCAAAATGGACCAATGGAAGCCTTGCGCAATGGGAGCCTTTCCCTCATGTTTGAAAGTAAAACTTTTTAGCTTTTTACTGCGTAAAAAAAAGGGTGGGGGTGAATTGTGCCCATTACTACTAATGTTTTTCTCGATTTCCAGAGTTATCGTTCGTTTCCCGAACAATGTATACATCAATCCGGGGTAATCTCAAGCTGTTACAGCGATTGGTGAAGGTTTCAAGTCTCTATCTCTTACCGTTTGGAAGATAGGCTGACCCGAAAATTCGGGAATGGCCCAACAATTTCATAAGTTAAGTATTATAGACATGTCATATATGTTTTCGGGGTAACTTTGACATTGTTAATCGATTGGTGACATGTATTAAGTCATATCTCTAATATTTCGGGTGTTATGAGCGGTCCAAAATTTCGGGAAGGACCCAAAATGCAATTTTTCTTAAGTCAAGTACTAAGGACATACTATATATGTTTTCGGGGTATCCTTGTCATTCTAAATCGAATGGAGACATTTGTGAGGTGGTATCTGTAATAGTATGGGTGTAAAAGGGTCCAAAATTTCGGGAATGGCCCAAAATACAAATTATTCTAAGTCGAGTACTATAGACGTGTTATATATGTTTTTGGGGTAACTTTGACCATCTAAATCGAATGATGACATGTATTAGGTCGTATCTCTTATAGTATGGTGCTACAAGGGGTTCAAAATTTTGACAGGGGATCAATCAGTGCATTTTACAAAATATACTTAAATAGTTGTGTGATATATGTTTTTGGGGGTATCTTTGTCATTCTTAACCCATTGAACACATTTACGAAGTCCCATCTTATATGATATGGCTGTTAGGGGGTCCCACCATTTTTGACAAAGGTTCAATCCAAACAACCTATTTAACAAGCTACAACGACTGAAGATCCCATTCTGCTTCTAACCTTCGAACTGA
>MJUU01041446.1:263177-278856 GCA_002080025.1 Modiolus philippinarum
TTTCGTTGTGAAGAATGTGGACAAATATGCAGTAGAAAGGATGTGTTATTACGTCATCAACGTACCAAACATCAAAGTAGAGAAGACGCTCCAGCCCAACCGAACACCATGAATGGTTTTACCATCACATTGAAGATAGAACCCAACGAACCAATGAACAGTTCCATTGAAACAATACAAATCCCGAACAAAGAAGATGCAGAAGAATTCAACATCCAGTTGATTGGACTTTAACTCCATATACAATGTAAAGACTGCACGTGGATCTCCGACCCGTGCCTGTCTCATGACGGAGAAAATAAATCATGAAATTGATAATGACTTTGTTATTCTTATTTGCCCTCGATTCATAAGTGATTAAACCCTGCCCAGCCATAACTTTAGGAAAAGTAAAATAAACCAAAGAACAGCAGCAATATCTCAAACCGTCAAGCAGCAACAGCAGCAGCAATATCCCAAACCGTCCAGCAGCAGCAGCAGCAGCAGCAAGCAGCAATATTCTCACACTACCAGCAGCAGCAGCAGCAGCAATATTCCCACACTACCCAGCTGCAGCAGCAGCAGCAATCACCACCACTGAAACCAAGCAATCATCAACACCACCACTCAATTCACCGAAAAAGCACGAAAATATCAGGAAAATGTGAAATTTTAACGTAAAAAACACAAATAAAAGAGAAAAATTTTACAAGAATTAACAATACAACTAGAAATATTATGCAAAAATACACAAAGTCAAACAATTTTTTTTTACAAAAAACGTTAAACACAAACAACATGTCATCACAAAAACTCCAAAATAAGAAAACAGATGTGATAAAAGTTGAATAATAATAAAAGTATAATTAAAAAATACGTAGAAAATGTGCAAAACATGTGAAATAAAACTGACAATAGTCATAAAAATGTTTGAATAAACAAAACGTGTGTGTTAAATTTGAAAAATTGCAAAACAAAATAAACAAATCTTGATAAAATATGTACAAATTAGCAAAAAACAGAACAAACAAAACATGTTAAAAATATCAACAAATCATATCAAAGTGTTATTGTTAAGAAAACATACAGAGTTGTTATTACAATGAATTAAGAATCTTGGAAAAATGGGAGTCAAATACGAATATTTGGGAGTTGAAAAAACGAATATTTATAAGAAAAACCTAGTATTTGAGAGGAAATAAAACTTAAAGAGTCAGAGGAGGAGTCCATAGAGAGGATACAGGAGTTAAGCAGTCAGAGGAGGAGTCCATAAACAGGTTATAAGAGTTCAAAAATTTTTAAAAAAGGGGGTAAATTGTGGGAATTGAAAGTAAAATGAGCGACAAATGCGTAAATTGTGTTGGTCGTTGTAGAAAATTTATGAACATCGTTAGAAAATCAAAATATCTAACACATAATAAAGTCTTATTAATTCAATTCATAACATATGTGAAGCATAAAGAAATTAAAACACTCCTATTATATCGCGTCAGTATGATTCAATAGAATCATCGATCCGTACACTTTTAAATTAACACCATCGATCGATTGCATAATCTTCTGGAATATTCGATCTATTAAAAGAAACGTAACAATAGAGAAATGAACCGACCAATCAAATTACAGGAAATTCAGCCAATCAGACGCCGACTTTAAGATAAATACAGCCAATCAGACGACAGAATAATCGACCAATCACAAAGCCCGTAACAAAAATAACCGACCAATCAAAACCATCGTAACAACGCGTCTACCTGTATAAAATCAGACGCATCGAGCAACTTTCTCATTCTGCAACTAACAGCCGAATTGAACAGACGTTCCCAGCGAAAATAAACAGAACAAAGGTAAGTGAACTTAAATAATTAATTTAAATAAAGTTTTTTTTTTCAAATAGTTTAATTGACCGATTAAGTTATGAAATGAGCCAAAATAAGTAATCAATAATAAAGAATTAATCAATTATACAAAATTAAATAGAAATAAATAATACAGAATTAAATAATAATCAATAAAAATATAATGTAGCAATATAGAAATATGTATTAATAATCAATAAAAATATAATGTTGTAATATAGTTATGTGTATTATCGTTTTACCGATGCATTCATGCGGATATTGTCACCAGTCCTTTGACAGCAGAAAAGAATTGTTGAGTCACTACAGAATGTTTAGAGACCATATGACCTTTGCCTGTAGTATTTGTCCCAAGCGGTTTACCAGGAAAGCTAACTTGGAAGCACATCTGAAAAACCACAACAAACCCAGATACCAATGTATGGAATGTCATGCAATCTTCTGTAGACCAACTGCTTTAGAGCGTCACACTCAGGAAAGACATCAAGTGGGAGGAGCCAGTACCAAGCCTCAAAAACCAGAGGACATGTTCGAGTTAAAAATAAAAGGTCGGAAAAATGCACCAAGGTTTAAAACAACAGCTACCCAGTACGAAATTCAATTTAAGGAGTTCAACGTTAAGAGCCTTCAGCAAGTGCTGCAAATGTTGCACGAGATATTCAGCGCTATCCTCAAGAAAGTAACCGCTTTTACAAAGTCAGATGATTTAGTACAAATTTCGCTACAAGCGCCCAACCTGGACTTTCCAATTGCCATGCCCTTTATGAAAGTGGACCAACTGTTCAGTAATTTATTATTGGACGAAGTGGAACGGGTTCTTCAATCGAATGAAGAATTGACCTTAGCCGTAGGTGTCGAAATGGAAGTCACACACATCAGTATGGCAGTGGGTCGTGGAAAAAAGAAAACCGATTATATCGATATCAAAAGGTTTCTTGCTACTAAAACATCCATCATCCAGATTAAAAACAAGGACGACCTTTGTTGTGCCAGAGCAATCGTTACGGCTAAGGCTAAAATTGGTGGACACGAAAAATGGAACTCTATCAGACAAGGTCGCCGCATCCAGGAAGAAATGGCAGTAGAGTTACATGCTAAAGCGGGAGTACCTTTACAACAATGTGGCATCGAAGAGGTCAAACGATTCCAAGTTGTTCTACCAGAGTATCGAATTCACGTCGTATCCAAAGAGGATTTCCACACTGTTATATACAAAGGACCCGAAGCCGAAAAGAAGATCTACCTATTTTACCACGATAACCATTATGATGTCATTACCAGCATGCCTGCCTTTTTGTCACGTGTCTATTACTGTAGAAATTGCGACAAAGGGTATAACACTAAAGAAGAACACGCCTGTAATGAACCGTGTCATCACTGTCGTAAGATTCACGAACCATCAGAAGATGAATGGATACCATGTAACGAATGCGGGAGATACCTAAAAGGAACACTTTGCTTCGATCTTCACCAACAGATGACGTCAGCATGGAACTCAACGTGTACTACGTATTATAAATGTCATATTTGTGGACAAACCGTGAATAAACGTATGGGAGAACATACCTGTGGAAAAGTTTACTGTAAAATATGTAAAGATTACTATCCATCGGGACATCAGTGTTTTATGCTACCTGCCTACGAACAAAAGAAACAGAAAAAGCAGACTTATATCTTTTTTGATTTTGAGTGTACTCAAGACGACCTTGTCCAGTGCCACCAAGCATACAATCCAGATGAAACCGGTAATTGGTCAAACTGTAAACATTTTAAATGTGGTTCCCATTAACACCAGCCGAACCTCTGTGTGGTACACAAAGTATGTTTGAAGTGTATGCATAACAGAATCGATAAACACACGTCCTGTGAGGAATGTGGGAAACACGAACTAGTATTTACCGGACCTGAAACCACCGACCACTTCTGCCAATGGTTATTCTCTGGAAAAAACAATGGAGCTACCGTCCTGTGTCACAATTTTAAAGGATACGACAGTTATCCAATCTTAAACTACTTGTATACCGAGGGAATATTACCAGATGTGATTCCGAACGGGACGAAGAATATGGCCGTAACCGTACCTGACTGCAACATTAGAATGATTGACTCAATGAACTTTTTACCGATGGCTTTATCCAAACTACCAAAAATGTTTGGCCTGAATGAGCTTAAGAAAGGATATTTTCCGCACCTGTTCAACACCAAGGATAATCAATCAACTGCACTAAACCGCTTACCAGATGTGAAGTATTATCAACCAGAAAAGATGAAGCTCGAAGACAGAAGCGCCTTCTTCGAATGGTACAACGTTAACTGGAATTCTGTGTTCAACTTACAACAAGAACTGCTGAGTTATTGCCGTTCCGATGTAGACATATTGAGAAAAGCATGCCTCAAGTTCCAAATATTATTCATAGAGATGACATCAACCGACGTGCAAGACGGGATCGATCCATTCCAGCGCTATATTACTATAGCATCAGCTTGTAACTTGGTATTCCGTACTTTGTTTTTAAAACCGAACACTATAGGCATCATACCCGCTCTGGGATATCGACCCCAAGAGAAACACTCAATCAAAGCGATGAAATGGCTACAATATTTATCTGAAGAGCACGGATTTCGGATACAACACGCTCGTAATGGTGGTTGAAAATGTATCGGTACGTACAAAGTCGATGGATATCACGAGAATAAAGTATTTGAATACAACGGTTGTTTCTGGCACGGGTGTCTACGATGTTGCAGTGCCTAGACCGTCAATCCAGTCAACAATATGACGATGAGTGAATTACATCAAAGAACGTTGGAAAAGAAAAAATACCTAGAAGACCAAGGCTATACCTACGTCGGTGTATGGGAGTGTGATTTCGACAGGGAAATACAGAGTGATCCGAACATACAGAGCTTTATAAACACCCTCAAATATGTTTACCCATTGGAACCCCGAGATGCCTTTTACGGAGGACGTACAGAAGCATTTACTATGTACAAAGAAGAAACTGACGATGAAAACATTGATTACTACGACGTCACTTCACTGTACCCATACATCAACAAGACCGGAAAAATACCAGTGGGACCCCCGCACATCATCACGGAGAATTTCAAAGATATACAACAATAGTAAGGACTCATCAAATGCAAAGTACTTCCACCGAGAGGACTCTACATCCCAGTTCTCCCTGCAAAAATAAACAACAAACTATTATTCACGTTATGTAAAGCCTGTGCCGAATCCAGTCAACAAACGCCGTGTCAACACGCAGACGAGGAAAGGGCTTTGACAGGAACCTGGGTCACCGATGAACTAAAGAAAGCGTTGGAGAAAGGATATCAGATAGACAGAATCTACGAAGTCTGGCACTTTGACACGGAACAATACGATCAAACGACTAAGACAGGAGGGCTCTTTACCGAATACGTCAACACTTTCCTGAAAATGAAGCAGGAAGCCAGTGGGTGGCCAGAATGGTGTAAAACTGAAGAAGACAAACATAACTACATCAAAGACTATCACGACAAGGAAGGCATACTTCTCGAGTACGGTAAAATAAAGAAGAACCCGGGATTGCGAGCTTTAGCAAAATTGATGTTAAACAGCTTCTGGGGAAAATTCGGTCAAAGATGCAATATTTCACAGATAAAATACTATTCCGAACCAAGCGATTTTGTCGATTTGCTGACCAGTGACCAAACATTCTGATCGGTATTAATTTCGTAAGTGATACGATGATTGGAGGAAGATATCGATACAAAGAAGAATTCGTGGAAGACTCCGGACGAACCAACGTTGTCATTGCTGCTTACACAACCACCCAAGCGAGACTCAAACTGTACAGTTATTTAGAGAACCTGGACAACCGCACAATCTACGCAGATACAGACTCAGTAGTGTTCACCTCGCAGCCCGGGGATTGGAAACCAGTACTAGGAGACTACTTAGGAGAACTAACAGATGAGATAGTTGGAAATAGAATTACAGAGTTCGTGACTGGAGGACCGAANAACTATGCCTACAGATTTGCCACACCCGACAATAATGGAACCGAAACTGCATGTAAAGTGAAGGGAATAACACTGAACTACAAAAATGCCCTCATTATTAACTTCAATACGATTAAAGATATGGTGATAAACAACAGAAACGGTGTGAAGACAGTGAGTGATAATTTCCGGATCATACGAGATAATATGAAACTACTGTCCGTATATCAAGATACAGACTATAGAATCGTATTTGACAAAAGAGTGGCCATGGACGATTATAGCACGAGGCCGTATGGATTTTAAATAGCAAAGGCTTCATGTGGATGGCTCTCCGACCCATGACTGCTTTATGAAGGGGAAAATAAAATATGTATTTATGTAAATTAGTGTATTATTTATTGCCTAATTGAATGAAAAGTATATAGATACAGGAAACAATAAAAGGAAATGCACCACAAATCAACAATGATACAGAACGAAATAAAACAATAAACAGATGCAAAAGCTGGGGTAACGTTAGGACAAAACAAAACATGGACTCCAGAGTACACAAAACAAAGGGGAGATAACTGAGACAAAAGACAAAGGGTAAAAGGTATCACAAAAAATAAATCGATACCAACGCAATGGTTGGGTTAAGGTTATAAGTTAAACACAAGTACAGAAAAAAATTTAGTACTGGACAAAAAAATATTAGAGTGATAAAGTACATACACAAAGAATAAAACCTCTATTCAAGCAACACGAGAGAAGGCGCCAAAATAGAAGAAAAAACAATAGAAAGAGGTTAGGGTTAGAATACTGAACCCAGTCACCCCACCCCAACCGTCACATCACTCTCACACCATTTCGCTACGCTCACGGTGCTCTACGTTCTTGACGCTAGGAAGTAGGGATCATGACCATATAAGGAAAAATTGGCGTGGTTAATTAGCTCATTTGCATAATCGGGGGTAATTTAGGAATTTTAACATTAGCTCTATGGGAGGATAGGTGGTCTAGGGTAACCCGATACACTACTACTCCAGCATTCAGCGCTTTGATTAAACATCTTTGATATGACGGTCTCCGTTAGATTTTTTTTTGCATCCAAGAGACATAAGTTGTCGAAATGGCCATATGATGAAAAAAATCGGGTTATTAGATGTGGTTTGTTTCAATTGATTTATTTCACGTCTTCACTTTTTGGGACCATTTAGGGCTTGATATATGGTGTGAGGTTTCTCATTGTGTTGAAGACCGTGTCGTGACCACTAGGGTCGTTTCAACCTGGAGATGGAATGTTGTCTGCTTGACATTTACCCCATTTCCTTTCTTTTTCACATTTACAGTTACTCCGGTATTTTGTTAATTATCAATTAATATTTGTGTCAGTTTACTATTTTCCTTGTTAAGTGTCGTTTGTATAAACATGGCTTAATTCTGTCTCATGTGGTTAAAATGTGTTGCCTACTATACTGGGATCACTGGATTGAGTGATATCATGACTTTACATATCCTAATTTGAACATCAATCACCATACATTTCCTACCTTTTACAGTTATAGGTAGTTTTTAAAGGACATGTTATGCCGAACAAAGTTTAAGTTTTGACCAACATGAAAAACAAGCAGTTTTGTTTTCTAAAATTGTTTTCAAGCATGGGGCTCTCAAGATCTAAATGAATCATTTATAGTAAAAAATATGACAAGACTTGCCTTCATTCTATATAAAAATGTAAAAAATTAAAAATGCTGCATCAATTGCGGCAATGCCTTAAAATAGATCTCTATTAACTTTAGCGTTGTACACTTATTTGCTATATTTATATCAAAACATGGTTGGTTTACATACAATGAGCTCTTCTACATGTTGTGTACAAGTTGTAATTTTGTTCAAATTATGATTTGTACAAAAAAAAATATACAAATGGAGGTTATAACAAAATAACCGAATAGAGTTTCTAAAGAGCCAAATTTCAAGGGGCAAAAAGACAAAACGGGTAGAAAACCACACCTTCAATTAATTATACAAAATTTAGTGAAATTATATGAATATGTGCTCTTTCATTAATTTTCCCATTTGAAACAAAGTTCAGCAAACAACTTAGGTCTTGTACCACAATGAAGCCTTCTCTACGAGCGGAGTGAGGCAGATGTGGATTCTAAAAAAATCATAAGATCTCTTTTAATAGATATCCTTAACCATTCTTACCCATTGCCATAGTATTAAGTTCATTTGGAACAAAGTTCAGCAAACGACTTAGGTCTTGTACTAGTTAAGTCATTTTTGTACTTTACCCGAAAAGTTATATCTACGAGCGGAGTGAGGCAGATGTGGATTCTAAAAAATTCAAAAGATCTCCTTGAATAGATATCCTTAACCAGTCTTACCCATTGCCATAGTATTCGTTAAAGTAACGATGTACATATACCAAAAAAGAACACAAAAACAAGGACGTATATTACATACGTCCTTGACAAAAAAGTATGAAATATCTATAGCGCATTTCTAAAATCGTTTATAAATGTTTGTCAACATCAATTATCATTTATAATTAAAATGTTTTATTATACTTTATGCAAATTTCTTTTATTATCCATTAATTTCATTGGACAAGCTGCCTTTGTTAATTTTGACTTATCCTTAGTTAGCCCCGCCCATCCATAGCAACGGGTGTTAATGTCTAAAATTAACACCCGCTCAGCCCGAAGTTTGCCGATCTTTAAAAATTAACACCCGCTCAGTCCGAAGTTTGCCGATCTTGAAAATTAACACCCGCTCCGACCGAAGTTTACCGATTATTATTCCCACTTGAGAAAGAGTATAAAAACAAACCATGTGACATGTAATGTTATTTCTTTTCAATGTTCTTGTTCTAGTTATTGTTCTAGTCTATTATCAGTATAATAAAAATCATATTGCCCTTGGATAAAGATGTTAGGGCGATTAACACACTCGGTGAAAAAATTATCACCCTCCACTTCGTGTCGGGTGATAATTTTTTACCTCGTGTGTTAATCTTCCCTAACATCTTCATCCAAGGGCAATATGTTTATAGTAGCAGGACTGTGTAAAATACTATTTACTCGACAGTTTCCACTCCAGCTCCATGACATCTTATGTATTTTTAACGTTGGTAATAAAAGTATCTTCATAAAAACCCAGTACAATTAAAGTGTAAAAGGGGGGGGGGGGTTAAACACATCTGGTTTCGAAATGTAAGCTCAATCATTTAAATTGCCGATATTTCTAATCCCGTCAATTATCAACCTTAAGAAGAGAAAAATGGCATTTTGATAAAAGCATGTGAATGCAAAAGGTTAGTCATATGGAACCAGCAGCAGGAATCGATGAGAAGTTCTTAAATATTTGCATTTTATTGACCTGATTGGTACATTTCAATCTTCTTGTAAAATGGTATGGACAGAGAAGATAACAGGAAACTGTGGAAGCGTTTTTTTATTATTATTTTGCGTTATAACGCAAAGTTAATAATAAATTAATAGATAATGTACTCAATCCATTCAGAGTAGTGTACGGGTGATTTTAGGGCTTGAATTTGCACAAAGACAAAATAATAGACCATGAAAAAATAGCTTCACCAATTAAACCGTGTCCCCCCCCCCAGTATATAAGTATCTTATAAAAATCTATAAATTTCATTTTTATCAAAATTCTAGCCCCTTAAAAATACTATGGCTTCATTCCGTGTATGGCACTCGGTGGATGTCCATAGTACTGGATTTAGCTTCCTATTTCGATATTTTTGGTAATGAGTACTTCTTTGTTTACAATTTTTCGATTATAGCTTTCCATATTATATGAATTTAATGCTGCTGACGAGAGCTTAATTACTCCTTGAAACACGTACAGCATAACTAAATTTACAGTTCATTTTTGCAACTTTGGTATTTTTTATATTTCGGTATTTGTTGTGTACAAATTTGAAATTTTGTAAATAAAGATATAATAATAAGATAATCTTTCCACAAAAAAAAAATGATATTGCGTCCATCCAAATCAAATTAAAGGAAATAAGATAGTTTCACCATACCAGAAAAGATATTTGCTAAAAACTTGAAAAATGCAAATAATGGAAGGAAATAGATTATAAAACATCAATAATGTTTCGAATAAGTTTTGTACGATAGTCAAGATTTTGTCGTTTACTTCAATGAAAAGACTATGTATTTTTCTTTTTATAATGGTAAATGATTTTATTACAGTTCACGATATCACTGTCGTGTAACCGATACGGAAAGGTTCACTGTATGGTAACCGCGCCGGAAGTCGGGAGTTTGGATTTCTCCAAGATGGACGTACCGGAGTCGGATCAGGTAAGTCTGTACCCTGTTTTTACACTTAAAAACAACTTTTTAATTATATTTTTTATCTCACTTTAAAGTCGTTAACATATATTTATGATGGTGTTTCATACACAGAATTTTTCTCTCGTTGCAACTGATATTTACTGTGAATAACGGGGTGAAACATGCATGATCTGTGTACATGCATTTAAAAATGCAAATTTTTCGTGTCTATTTTCTTTAGTCTCAACTAAATGAGTCAATTTACACTAGAAAATGTTAATTTACATCATGTTATAGCAAATCGCTGTTGACAAATTAGGAAAAGTGATGTCAATAGCGTATTTATTTACAACACACGATCCGTCTGAGCGCCGGTTTGAATTGTAAACACATATGTTCATTTTACGGTTTGGATGTATAGCAAGAAACGGTTTGGAAAGTATAATGCTTTTTATAAAGTCTTATTTGAAAAGACTTTCTGACCGCACTTTCCAATTAGGGCATTATCTGAAATATAGCTTTCAGGGGACATGTTTTTGGCTCAAATTAGGGACCATAAAAAGTTGTCTTACTTATCTGCGTGCATAATCCCCTTTAGAAGCACTAAACAACGGCAGTAGAATACCGAAGCAACAAAGGAGTGAAATTTACAAAAATCGAAGTCCAAAGGCATGGTCAAAACGAGAACACAGAAAACAATGACGCCAGACACAAAACAACGACGCTAGACAGACACAAAGCACAGAAACAGAATTCACAACATTCAAAACAAACACTCACAGTGTGAACTCCAGTGAAACTGAGAGTGACATCAGGTGCTCCGGAAGGGTAAGCATGTCCTGCACTTTTAACAACAGCCATCACACTGTGAGTGGGTCAGTCCAGGAAAATGTCAAAGTCGGTCGTCAAATCCGGGAAGACGTGAATCTAGCTGAAAATGTCAACTTTCATTTGGGATACTGACACGTCATATCTTTCGATGATGTTATGGTGACAGTCATAGAATTTCTTGAGGGATGAAATTAACATAGGTTGAACAAATCCCCAAGTAGCTTTTGGGACAGTGTTTTTGCTCTGTTAAAAAAAATCACTGTACAAACTACACGCTCGACAGTAACGAATCAACTATATACACTCCATAGGCTGGAGAGGTAGGTATTTTGCTGCTAAGAAAGGGAAAGTTCACAGTTGGAAAATTAAAATCATCACGCTTATCATACAGCTTAGACTTCAAACGTCCATTTTCGTCAATATACAATTAGAGGTAAAAATGTACAGCTATATATATATATATGTATACTACATTACCGCATACACTTTTCTTATTTGATCAAATGGTCCTTCAAAAAATCAGGATGTACGTACATTTGTTGCAATACATTTAAATCGTTTTTCAGTGACGACAAACATGACAAATATACCAACTGGACTTGTCAGGATATGATAAAAGCATTAAATTTTCTTCTTGATAATATTTTTGTTCGTTTCGGTGATACAGTCTATCAGCAAAAAATAGGTATTCTTATGGGTACCAACTTTGCACCTCTCATAGCAGATTTATTTCTTTATTGCTACGAGTCACAATTCATGGCAAAAATTCAAAAAGACCCTTCTAAACAGCATTTAAGATAAATTTAACAATACATATAGATATTTGGACGATATTTTGGCTTTAAATAATCCTGAATTTTCTAAATTTACAGATGAAATTTATCCTGCAGAACTTACTTTAAATAAATCCAATAGCAGCAGTGATGATACTCCTTTTCTTGATCTTGATATATCAATAAATCAAGGAAAGTTAAACACTAAGGTTTATGATAAAAGGGATGATTTCTCATTCCCTATAGTCAATTTCCCCCATCTCGACGGCGATGTTCCGTTATCCCCTTCTTACGGGGTCTACATTTCACAACTTGTTCGATATGCACGAGTATGTAGTAATGTTTCTGACTTCAACGACCGAAATCTTTGTCTCACCGAAAAACTTATACATCAAGGGTTTAGATATCATAAATTGATAAAAACATTCTCTAAATTTTATTATAGATACATTGACTTATTAAGAAAATTTGGTTCTACATGCAGGGCTCTTATAAATCAGGGCATTTCACATCCAAACTTCTATGGAAATATCATTTACAAAGCGCATAAATTCAAAAAATTGTCCTTCCAAACTTATTAATCCGTTCAACAAACTTATTCATAAAGGATATAAATACAGCATTGTTGTTAAATCTTTACCTCTGGTTTTTGTTGGCAAAAATATTGATCATCTCCTAAATGCTTTACACCATAACTAAATTTAAACAAATTTTCATATTGGTAGTATTTGGCATTGCACAATATCATGTTCTTCTTTCATAATTGATGATGTTGTTATACCAAATCTATTTGGAAGTATTTCTATTGAAATTTCATATGTAAGAAGGCTTGGTATCAATGTCAACGGAAATTATGTCCTTAGCTAGCTGTCAGTAACTGCGAGCATTTGTCCGGACAGTACCTGAATGTATTGTTTTCATGTTTTATGTACTTCATTGTAAGGGTACTCGTCTTGATAAGTTGGACTTTTTTCTAGTTTGATTTTTACTGTGAGTCTTTTTGTGTTTTTATTTTTAGCCATTCACCACGCATGGGGGAGGGTTTGGATCCAAGAAAACGAGTTTAACCCCACCGCAATTTTTGCGCCTGTCCCAAGTCAGGAATATGTTGGTCATTGGCTTGTCCTTGTCTTCTTATAAAATTTTAGTTTCTTGATATTTGGGTTATTGGATGTGGTTTGTTTCCATTGATTTATTCACTTTTTTACCTTTTCAGGGCCATTTAGGGCTTACTATATGGTGTGAGGTTCCTCACTGTGTTGAAGACCATAAGGTGACCCCTAGATGTTTTGTTTTTGGTCGTTTTAACCTGGATATGGGATGTTGTCTCCTAGACATTTACCGAATTTCCTTTCTTTTTCATATGTATGAACTTTTGACCTAAATATCTATTATCCAAGAGGAGTATATGGCGACGTCTTCAAAACAATTACGGAGGTAGCAATAAAAGTCTGCGCCTTACCTTACGTGCCCAGTACGGCAGCGCATAGTGGGGTGAAAAATGGTGCCCTGTAACGCAAATCTAATCAACTTCAAACGAACATAAAAGATACCAAAGATATATCTGGCAGTAAAATAAGGAAGATTCCCTTTTATAGACAAATCTCTTCAAAAACTAGTCGCAAACTCGTACAATCAATCTGGGAATAGTCCCAGAACCAAAATTGATGCTGTGTTTTCACTCGTCGTGAAAATGTTCATCAAAATGGATAAAATCTGGAACACCCAACCGCTGGCTTTTGGTAGTGTCGGTACCAAGTCTGGCCGCATCAAGTGTTCCTATTGCTGTTTACGTTTGTCTTTCACTTGTGTTTTCTTGTGTAGTTTGCTTGTGGATTGTGGCCCTGGATTGTAATTTTAGCATAGGTATGTTCTATTATTTGGGGATATTTTAATCACTGATAAGCTAATTAAAGCTTTTCTTTCATAGGCAGTATAAAAATAAACAATCTGCATTAGATGCCAAAGTAAGACACTAGTTGTTTCACTTGTCCTTGAGGACGACTTCTTACAATTATTTTTTAAGTCCAGGAGAAAAAAACTCATAAAACCTTCACGCATGTATGTGCGAGATGGAGAATGTGATTAGTTAATCAGCTTTTCCAAAACAATATTATTGTTTATTACATACCTAGCACAGATATGTTCTGCGACCAATCCGTGACCCGTCATTCAAATTTACGTTTTGTCCCCTTTTCCTTTTCAAGATTATAGTTAGTAGTCTACCTGTTTTAAGTGTTAGACAAGGTAAGAACGTTTGAATAGCTGTCGTACATGGAAAACAACGAAATTAAAAAAATATATGGATAAAACTAAAATCTAAAACGAAAAGGCCAAACTTTTCGTAGTTAATTCCTTTTGCGAGGATGAAAAAAGAACCGGTACATCACCTTATGGAAGCATACGTGACACGTGTCTCGGTCCATAGTGATGTACCTGTTCTTTCTTCACCATCGCAAAAAGAATTAACTCCGAAATGTTGGACCTTTTCTGTCTGGTACATATAGTATTTCAGATTTTAGTTTTATTTCATATTTTTATTTCGTTGTTCTTCATGTACGACAGCTATACAAACGTTCTTACTACGTCTAATTTATATGAAATTATGCTGCCTCTCGACATATATTTTTATGTATTGAGTTTTATTCGTAGGTCTATTATACTATAGGAAAGTTGAAAGGAGGGTCTATCGCCACTTGATTTCGCTAATGCCGGTACCAAGTATGACTGTCCCGAGTTCCTATCGTTCTTTACGTATGTCTTTCCCCTGTATTTGTTTTAGCTCACCTGGCTTGAACCAGGGCTATCTTTCACAATCACTTTGCGACCGTACATCATTCGTTGTAAACTTTTAATATACACTTCTTCTTCCCCGAAATCTCTAACACAAATGGAACCAAACTTGGCCACAATAGTCTATGGGTGGTCCCCATTGGAAAAGGTGTTTATAGATCCGTGCTACATCCAGGATGGCTGCCAATGGGAACATAATTTTAACAATGCACCCTATGGAAAACACATTCAAAGATATTTTCATCTGAATCAGCTCAGCCCATTGGAAACAAACCGCAACAATAGTCCTTGGGTAGTCCCCTGCAAGAAAAATGTTTTCAGATCCGTATTGCATATCAACGAAGGTCTCCAGCCGGAAACATAGTTAAACCTTGGCACCTTTGGGAAAAACATTCAAAGACCTTCTCCTCTGAAACTGGACTTGGCAACAATAGTTTTTGAGTGGTCCCTGCAAAAGAGATGTTTTCTTCAGGTCCGTCCTGTATCCCAGATGGCTGTCGGTTGGAAGTATAGTTTTATCATGGACCCTATCGATAAACACATTAAAAATCTTCTTCTCTGAAACTGTTGAGACAATTGGATCAAAATATGGCCATAATTGCCTTTAGGTAGTAACCTGTAAAAAATACTGTTCCCAGTTTTACACCTAATACAAGATAATGCGCTGCCAGCAGAGAACATAGTTTAGCACTGAACCCTTTCAGAACACTTTCTTTTAAAACAACTGGGCATATTGGAATAGCTTTTGTCCCTTTAATATAGACTTTCTTTGTTAGTCATTGTCCACATAAGCGATGCAGGCTCTTGAGAACCTCTTGCTTTCTTCTGCAATTCCCTGGTACATTTTGGTATACGACTGTGTTTTTCAGCCATTGTAGGCGTTTCCTGTTATCCTTTTTATTAGCTCAGAGGGCTTATGTGATACCCCTAGTGTCGGCGTCCGTCTCCGCGTCCGGTTAGGAAGAATGGTTAAGGTCCACTCCTGCTTACTGACATGGCCCACATCAACCATATTGGTATGCCTGATGAATTTTGGGATGACGACTGGAATGCATGCTTCGAATGCTGTCTCTGACCTACATTTTACGCATGCGCGACTTGGTTAGGTAGAATGGTTAAAGTCCATTCCCGCTTACTGACATGGCCCACATCAACCATATTG
>MJUU01041446.1:278918-294652 GCA_002080025.1 Modiolus philippinarum
GCGACTTGGTTAGGTAGAATGGTTAAAGTCCATTCCCGCTTACTGACATGGCCCACATCAACCATATTGGTATGTATGATGCATTTTGGGATGACAACAACAATACATGCTTCGAATGCTGTCTCTGACCTACATTTTACGCATGAGCGACTTGGTTAGGTAGAATGGTTAAAGTCCATTCCCGCTTACTGACTTGTCACTTAGCAACCATATTGGTATGTATGATGCAATTTGGGATGACAACAAAAATGCATGCTTCAGATGCAGTCTGTAAACTACTATTTATTCATGACTTAATCTGTTTAAAAGAATGATTATAGTCCATTTCTGTTTACTGACACGTGCAACATATGCCAATGCTGCGCAACGAGGTGAGCTTAGCAAGCTGTGGCTGCTTTCTATGTTTTTATTTCTGTTTTGCATATCATTCACACCAAAACCTTAAATTCAATCAAGAGCGTTGATACCTTTTTTTCAACTTACCCTGTATATAACAGTACTCGCTACTACTGACGGACTCGCTGGATATAGGATAAAAAGAATCTGGGCATGTAGCGAATCACATGATTTCGAGGAAGAGGTACAATAATTGGAAAAGAAAAAGAAAACTACACTGGAACTCAGTGTGAGAGTTAGAGCCAAGCTTGTTCAAAATGTTTCTTTTTCTCAACTCTTTGACAAATGTGACCGATTTTTATCTTGTTCCATCGGTATTCTACTGCCGTTGTTTCAGAAATCTTCTCTTCGCACATCCCTGGGCTTAAAGGAACCAAACTATCATAATAGTTTTTCAGAAATATTTTCCAACAGGTTCACGCCTTTATCAAGACAGCCGCAAGTGGGAGTCAAATACAAAACCTTTCAAAGATTTATTTACACGATCTGAGTCCAGTTGGCCAATTGCTACAAAATTAAGTCACAATAGTTCTTTGGATGTCTCTTTCAAACAAATGAATCTGGAAGGTATGCATAACGCCCAACATGGCTGCGAGTTGGACTGTGGATTCTGCTGTAAAAACATTCGGTCAATATTTTGAACAAACCTGAAATTATCGAGAATCAGGTTCTGAGGGATATACTCTCGATGGCTTCTTTTATATAAACATACACAGCAAGTGTTTTGTTTTATCCAAACCGGAAAACTAACATTCTTTATTTCATCCAAACCGTAATACACGAATTCCAAACCGTTACATGTTTTGATTTTGGGAGCAGACATACGTGTTCATTCAGTGGGATTAAGTGAAGTAAAAGGAATCTTACATTTTCCATAACATAAGTAAGTGAACTTGATATGCGTATTATCTTTATGATTTATTAAATAAATGGTTAAATTCTGTTATATAGCGTTAAAATGTCATTTTCTTTTAGTTTCAATCACAGACACCACTTTTTTGGGCAACTTGACTGATAAAAATGCTTCGATGACAAAACAAAACACGCCAAAACGATCTACTAGTTTGTGTGACTTCACTTTATAAACAGGTTTTATAAAAAACATGTTTGTCGCACAAAATAGAAAAAGTATCATAGGTTGAACAGAATCGTCAGGTTAACGTCGCCATGTTGGACTAATCCCCGGCTACCGGTGCGGTTACCATACAGTGAGGTTGTAAACACTATGAAAAGGTAGGTGCATGCTATTAGGTCAATATGCTTTACAGTGAAATGCACAACACTTGTAGTCAAACTTGATCTCCTTTTTATTCTGTTCAATAACCTTTGGAAGTTGACCTATTCAACGAAAATTTTATCCAAGGAAGGATTGAGATATAATTCGACTCATTATTGATGTTTTAAATCTTTTTGTATTAAAATATGAATTGCTACAGGAAATTTACTTGGAAATTATCCGGTATATAAACTTTTAGTGCTCTGTGTACTCTGAAGCCTTAATAAAATCGTTTCCGAAATATTGTGTATGTCACGGATTAGCACGGGGGGTCACTTCAGGTGGAATTGGGTACAGGCCTGCCGCTGGCATTTTGAAAATACCCCCATTTCATAAAGTTCCCACAACAAAATATCGACCCATTCATATAGTAAATTTCAAAAATAAGCAACCCAACTGTATAGTAAAAATGTGTAATTGGAGTCGGAAAACTATTAATTTCCCAGTAGGAATGTTCTTAAACATCATATAATGATATATACTTGATAAATTACAGCAACTTGTAGAGATTCTGCCAATTGGGGGTTAATTTACTACCCATTTATATACATGATGTCAAAAATTACTACCCATTCATATAGTTGACAACACTGCAAAAAACAGGCCGATTCCAGCGGCACGTCTGTATATACCTCTATATAGGAAGTGACCCCCCCCCCCCGTGCGGATTAGTCACTACCCATATTTTTTGAAAAGGCAAAAATATAGAAAAAAGGAAGGGAAACGGGGAATGTGTCAAAGATACAACGACCGAAAGGGGAGTAATAACAACTCAAAGCCACCATAGGATCTTCAATGAACGGTGAGGAAACCCCACACCCGACGGCAGGTCGGAGTCGGCCCCTAAATAAAGAGTAATCAAGTTCAGCGAAACGAACACAATCCTAGACTCCTATAGACATAAAGTTAACTAAGTAGAAAACAGACAAGACACACAAAGGCTTAAAAATTTCCTGACTTAGGACGGGCGCAAACCTGCTGCGCCGGGATTAAACTAGTTTTATTGGGCCCAATTCTTCCACCTAGCCAATGTTATAAATCAAAAAACGGTAGTAACAACAGTAAAATTCAGTCAGCAGCAGGACTGAGTCAATTGTGTAAAATGAAACTGAAAAAGCTAAAGATACGGGCATAAACATAAAATCACAAAAAAAAACTAGTAGCATTTAACTGACATGCCAGCTCAAGACCCATTACCAATATGTTCAGGAATGGTCTCTGAATTGACTTTTTGTTCAGGAATGGTCTTTAATAAAAAGAATTGATTTTCATTAGTAAATGTGCGTTGTTTTATATATTTTTTCTTGCTTTTTAGATTCCATAATTGCAATTTATATCAATTATATTTGTTTATTTGTTTTGCATTGTGTTTAACAGCATTTCTCAGCCAAATTGTTGAGGTCAGTACCGGGAGTTGACAGGTAACTGACATACCTCTTCCCATATACGGTTACAAGTAGAATTGCAAGGAGTGCATCCCTTTTATGTGTCGCTTAAAATGGAAGCAAATGTAATAGGATACAGAAACTGTACAGCTTAACTATCTACCTTAACCACTCGACCAAGTAGGCACCTATATCAATTATATAATACAATGGTTTAATATACAATAATGATAAAATTGATTTGGGTTCCCAGTTAACTATTGTTGCGCTTAATTAATTCCAATTCTACCAGCGAAAACAAACTATCCGCTGCTGCTATGTTTGGCTCGACATTGCAAACTTGCTTTTATGCTACTAACAAGAGATACAGCAATTACTTTGAGTACGTACGCTTTCAATCATTGCTTTATTTGTATTTAGTAATTGTTCAAAGTCTGACTGATATCGTATATCTTTTACGAGATGAATTTCTGAAAGAAGGTTCTAAAGCGCTCAGTTAAAAAAAATATAGGGATCTGCACGGCTTGCCGCCACCTTTTGATGAAGTGCAGACCTGCAGGAGCTTTTTGTCTAAAGAGGACCATCTAAGGACAGTTGTGACTGTGTTTAGACCTAATTGACCCCGTAATCTAAGGAAACATCTTTGAATTGTTGTATGTATTTGCCATAGGGTCAATTGTTGGAGAATTTTCACCACTGACTGCTATCTTAGATTTGATGTTGACAGTTCGCAGTATCCGCATAGAGAATGATACAGAATGCTTGAACGGGGAAGTCGTCTCTTGTTTTGCAAAATTTACTCGTCATGCGTCTTGGGTTTCTCGTGTCCAGTCGTATGAAAAACACCCCCCACCTTGATATAGAAAAGTGTTTTTTTGTTTCTTTACACTAGTCTATGGACCAGGAAAAGTCAATTTAATCACTAAATAGTTTGTTTTTTCTCTTGTTTTTTTTTCTTGTGTAGTTCCCTGGCAGATTGTGACATGTAATTATAATATATTAACAACCCTAAATCTTCATCTATTTCCGTTTATTGACGACACAGTGTTCATGTAAATATTTGAGATGACGAGTACCATTCCGTTTCGAGAAAGACCATTCCTGAAAAAAGTCCATTCTTGAACAATAATATCGAGACCATTCCTGAACACATTTTACTTTTTGAAAAACAAATGGGTAGTGACCATTCCGTGACATAAATAAAATTTCGCAAACAAATTTATTAAGGTTTCAGAATACACAGAGCGTCGAAAGTTTTATATACAGGACAATGTCAAAGTAAACTTTCTGTAGCAAACCATACTTTAATACAAAATGACACAAAACATCATGAATGAGTCGAATAATATCTCAATCCCCGCTTGTATAAAATTTTCGTTGAATAGGTCAACTTTCAAAGGTTATTGTGCCAAATAAAAAGAAGATCGTGTTAAACTTCAGTTGTATTACGGAAGGGACAAGAAATCTCCGTCTAATGGTGAACGTGAAGTATTATATAATGTCAATACTGACCTAATAGCATGCACCTACCTTTTCGTAGTGTTTATATCCGCCATCTTTGAGTGACCAGTCCGTATCGGGTACAGGTCAGTGGATATAGTACAAGGAAGATTAATACACCGATATTCAAGTCTATTGATCCATTTGACATTATATGCATGAGAAATAACATGGACATGGCCAGCGAGCTTGAACCATTATTGTCTTATTTTCTTTCCCTGTCAAGATTGTGGTCATGGAGTTAGAAGAGTACCTATATTGGGCTTCAATCGTATGCGAAAACGGGACGGAGAGAGGGGGGGGATAACTTCCATTATTTTGGTATACAGGGACGTGCCAAAAATTAGGGTATGGTTTTTTGCATGAAATATATGAATTTGGGTATGCTTTAAAACCAATTGTATATAAATTTGCATATTGAAAAAAATAATTTATATAAATTTTGGTGCCAAAAGCGCAAAAATGACAATTTTTATGTGAGACAATAAAATTATAGTGATTAATTTTCCTTAAATGTACAATATTACACATATTTCATGCTTTGTTTCTTTGATTTTAATAATTTTCATGTTAAACCAATGGTATTTAATTATATTTGGGTTCTAAATTTAGTGCTGTTATATAAATTTGGGGTATGTTTTACATACCCGAGTATATAAATTCGGGGTATGTTTTCGAGATCGATTTGGTACATCCCTACCTGAAAATATACCAAGGGGGTTTGGGTACCAATTGTTAGTGCTGTTACCAAGTCTGGCTGTCATAATTCTTTAACATTTGTCTTATTTGTGTTTTCCTGTACAGATTGTGGAATGTAATTGTAATTTTCAGCCATAGCAGATGTTTTAGATTTTTTTTATTTAATATTCACATAAAATCACATGGTGCTGCAACAGGAAGAGCGTCTCCTACGCCTGCATGACACGTCGTGTGAGAAATTATAATTAATTCTAAATTAATAAAAGTCGAGAAGAAGACAACCTAGTGGTGCAAATTTTCTGTCACATTTTAAGCGAAATATTGATAGTATTGCATTATGATCATTTTTAAAATATCATCAAAATATAAATTAATGTGAATTTATTTTAATTCCGCTTTATTATTCAAGTATAACTATGAGAGTTTCATTTGCAAGCAATATTCGTAAAAAGAAACTGAAGACGGGGGAACTGAAGGAAGCAATACGGAAGAAGATATAGTGGAGTTGGAAACCCCTTTTTAAATCACTTTTTCATGAACGGCTTTGTTGTAAAGACTGTAAAACTGTTTCGCATATATATAAGGGTCATGTAATACAAAAAGAACAAACAAAACCCAAAGCAACGGAGCAAAACAAACATATAGTAACAAAACAAACCCAGACCAAAACAAACACAGACCAAAACAAACACAAACGAAAACAACAAAGCAAAACAACCACAAACGAAATGAAAAAAAAATGCCACCCCCCCATATTTTGTGACGCTTGTCGAAAGATAATCTCGTTCAAAGAGGTATCTAGTCTGAAGAAGAAAGATAACAAAATGTACGAATTATTCAGTTTAATTGTTGCAGCTACTGTGAAAGTACTATTGTTCGTGGGGTTCCAATTTTCGTGGATTTCGTGGTTCCCTTAAACCACGAAATTAAGATCCCAACGAAATACATTTTTTCCTTAGAGTTTTAATGCATAGACTTAGAAACAACGAATTTAAGTACCAACGAAATAGAAATATTTACGGAAACCACGAAATTTGATGTCCACGAATAAAAGTCCTTCCACAGTATTTTATTTTATCATCTTTAAGCCATTTTGCAGATTTAAGCCCGAAAATTAAAGTATATCCGTATACACCCAAAGACGACTCTAAATTTCGAATACAATGAATTTGATCATGTAAACTACATTTTGTGTATCTTTCAATTTGAAATTAACTTTGCATTATAACGCAAACGCGTAAATACATAAACTGGCGAAATAACGCAAATATTCGCGAAATAACGCAAACTTTGCGTTACAACGCAGACTTTTGCAGACTTTTGCGAAATAGCGCAAACTTTGCGTTAAAACGCAAAACTTTGCTTTATAACGCAAAATAAAAAAAAGTTTGTGTGGCGCTAATACGCGTCCATAGGAAAGTTATAATCACACGCATTAATCCACCAGGGAACTGCACAAGAAAAAAAAACAATCAAAAGACAAATGTAGACATCGATAGGAACTTGGGGTAGCCGACCTGGTACCGGCACTAGCAAAAGCCAGCGGCAGGGTTAAAACAGTTTATTGGTACTAAACCTCCCCTTTCTCTATCCCGTTTCCCTATAGTACATGTACATGTATAATAAACATTAAAACAAATACCAATAAAGGTAGACTACTTACTCCAAGACAACAATCTTGAGAAGAAAAAAAATAAGACAAAACATAATTTAGAAAGATGGGTCAAAGAGTGCTTACATATGTTTTCACTATTATGATAATGCTTTAGCTTTACGCTATTTCTGGTTAGAATCGAAAAATGCAATTTAAATATGAACCCGCCTTTATAGACAACGGAAATATATACAATGTACTAATCAAATCTCTATCAACGGTTAACGAACAATAACTCTTGTTTAACTTGTAGCACTCGGCTAATTTTTGGTCTATTTAGCCCATCTCCGGGAGTGGTGTCAAACCACCAATTCAGCCAATCAGCGCTTAGAACAAATGAAAAAGTAGCTCTTTTAGAATCTAAATATAACTTTGAATTCTTGCACCTTAAAAGATAAATGTCGGAATGAAACATATGATACCCCTGTTTGAACATTGATGTATCAGGCTTATTTTGAGGCCAAGGTTAATTGACCAGAATGATCCTTTGAGTACTTATCACAGGGGTTTTCCGGTATACTATCAATGCGTCATGTTTTGGCCGTAATCGTGTTTATTTAAAGATAGGGTTTTTCCAACCTTCGGAACTCTCTTAGAAGGCTTTAAAGGTATGCTGAAATTTTGATATGATGTTGACGAGATATGCACCTTTCGGAAAATATATGGTTTCATACAGGTTAAACTTAAGATAAATTGTCCAGACAGATTTGAATTTGGGGAATTTCAGTTGAAAATGTTAAAGAAATGAATTGGTGGTTTGTCGGCAAATAAATAAAGGGACCTAACTTGAACATTTCCACTAATACATGGGTTGGAATTCTAATCCATAAAATATTAAAAGGAGCACCTCTGTCATGTATCGCTGCCATGCCTTGCAGTAATTCTGTATTGACAAAATATATCTTTTTCTTGAGATTTTAAAATAAAATATATCACCATACGTGTCATTTTTGGAACATTAGAGAAACAAGATGCTCTCAAGAGCCTGTATCGCTCAGCTGGCCCATAGCTGACAATTAGATAGTGCGGATAACCCTAACAACAAAGGACCTCATTTTCAAGTATGTTAATAGATCTTGATGTTATTTGCTTCAAAGTTAAACTATTTTTCTTGATCGCAACCATTCTGGATATGGTGAAGACTAACCGGTCGCCATTTTTGAAGGGGACCAACTAAGGACAGAGGAATAAGTTTGATAATTTTTGAGTCTCTAAATATACTAGATACACCAATAAGATCGATCCCTTTGTTGATATACGGTGAATTAAGAAAATATCTTTTATGTTCTTCAGGTTTATCAATTTTAGGAAACAATTTGTGGTAGCAAAATGCGCTGATTACTCCAGCAGATTCATACATTGGACTGTAATATGCTATGGAATTTTTTTTATAAAGTATTTAATTTAACAATATGAATTGAACATAATTTACAAAGCAAATTATGTCTGCCGTTACTTTTAAAGTTTGTAACAAAGTCAGAAATTGAAACTGTGGTTCTGTGGTATTGACTTCTTTTATACGTTAAATAACTCTAATTTTTTCCTTTTCTTTGGATAAAAATTTTGAGCCTCGTTCTTTTAAACATTCAGTTCATCGATTTTTTTTCATTTTCTCCGGCTAATCTTTTTGCATCTTTTTCTTTATTTTCAAAAAAGTGAATCCGTTCTGGCTTTTCTTTTTTGATTGAGTATTTTTAAACGTTCGGTACCTCTAAATTCTTCCTTTTTACTGGCTAACCTTTTTGAGTCACGTTCTTTTAAACGTTAAGTGCCCGTAAATTTTTCATTTTCCCTATTATAATCTTTTTGCATCTTTTTCTTTATTTTTAAAAAGTGAATCAGTTCTGGCTTTTCTTTTTAAATTGAGTTTTTTTAAACGTTCAAGACTCTTAATTCTTCATTGTCTTTAGCTTATCTTTTTGCATCTTTTTCTTTAAAAAACTGAATCAATTCTGAATCAATTTCTTTCTTTCTTCACTTCTGAACTGTATATTTGTTCTAGCTGATCTTGTTAATTTAAGTTTCTTTAATTGGAAAACTTTGTCTTCTCTTTTTTCACATTTATTGACATATATAATCAGCCTCTGAGTTCTGTTTTTCTTCCAACTCTGATGTTTTTTTTTCATTTTCTTATTCATTTGATCTTTCGTAGTACACTGTCAATCAATTATCAACAATGTGTATTTCGTAGTAATTTTCAATCTTGCGTTTTTGTACTGAGGCTTGGTTCAAACAGTTTAAAAGCGCAGAAAATAGTTCAAATTGAAAATGTAAGTCTATATGAATTCTTTGATAAAAAGAATATAACTAGCTTGGATACTCTCAAAGCACATGAAGACAGATGTGCCCTCTGGACCCAACAAAGCTGTTGCAACATGGGAAGGGGAATCAAAGAAACAAAACATGCCATTTTGATAGAGAAGAGCTTAATAAATTGCACCTATCATTATCAAAACACTGGATATAGCTCAATGCCACTTCAATAGTTTCTTGGAGAGTCAGAATATTTAAGATGTGTTATTGGCAGTTGTCCCAAAAATTATGTCTTTTTTGTTAACTTGAAATTTGCTATAACATGCATCAATAAAAGTTGGAATTTCATCCAGGTTCAAAAGCATTTGCCTATAATTTCCAGCTCCTTTTAGTTCACTGACCATAGATTTGTAAACTTTATCATTCTATTCCAGTATAGAGGCAAGATGCACACTTGATGATTCTTGTAAGTCATGATCTAATGATAAATAAACTAATGCATTTCATCTACATTGGTTGCCTCTTGTGTCATCCCTGAATCTCAAGTCATTTTGATGAAATGCGCCAAACTTTAAAATTGAAGCATTAAATGGATTTGAATCTTTTTCTTTAAAGTCATATAAGCTATTCGTTGAGTCAGAACCATATGTGCAATCTATTTGTCTAGAAATATTTATGAAATATATTTGTCCAGAAGTATTAGTGATATTAATTTGTGCAAAATTATTAGTACAATCTACTTGTCCAGAATCATTAGTAGTAGAGTTATTAGTACCATCTACTTGTACAGAATCATTAGTAGTAGAATCATTAGTACCATCTACTTGTCCAGAATCATTAGTAGTAGAATCATTAGTACCATCTACTTGTCCAGAATCATATGCTTTCCGATTACGGCATCTATGCCAGTTATTTGTTCAGAATCATTTATTCAGGTTGTTTGCGCAAAATAATTTATTCCACTTGTTTGTGCAAGATCATTTATGACATTTGTTTTTTCAGAATCATTTATTCCACTTAATTGTGCCGAATCATTTGTTTTCCCACAAGGGGTATTATTTGTTTTCCTGTTGTTAAGGAAGACAGGTTCCCCCATATCTGTTTTTCCAGTTTAAGGAGGACAGACTCCCCCATGTCAATTTGTTCGTCAGTAGTTACAGAAGAGTCTGGAATTATCTGTTCCACTACAGGTCTTCTCTAAGAATGAACATCCCTCTATTTGACTCTAACAAATTCCACCTTTTTTATTTTGGCATTACTTTTCAAACTACATGTATAATATAAGAATAAAAATATTCTGGAAAATGAAGCTGTTAAACAATATCTGCAACAGACACTGTGATATTTCTACAAAGTTAAAATGTAAAAACATTAAGAATAATTCTCTCTTAATAAAGTAACATATTCTGCAACATTATTATTCTGTTGGCTTCAATACTTTCTTCGATTTAAAGACAAACAAATCGCGTTGACTACATCAGTCTAAACCATTTGCTATAAGTCCGATGTTGAGACTAGTAAATTGATAAGAATAATTGAAAAATTCAGAAAATTTGCATAAATATGTTATGAAAAGCTTTGAAAGCAAACTAGTAGCTGAAATAGTTTTTGGCACTGACTGATACATTAAATTAAAGTGGATGCGGACACAGTTAAGAGCTTGACATAGTAACTAGATGGACACAAAGGAGCTTTACACAGTAATTAGCTGGAAAATTGAAGCTTCGACTGACTGCATGAGATACACTAAATCTGTTGACATATGCTGACAGCTTACATCAAAATGAATCGAAAGAAAGAAATCCCATCAAAATTCCGATTAAAAATAAAGGTTTTACATATTTTTAAAAATTGCTATTTCTGCCCCTTTGACCCCTTATACTTTGGAAACGGTAAGAGCTACACTAAATCTATTGACATACTCCCAAAGCTAACATAAAGAGGAATCTAAAGAAAAAAAAACCCGTCGAAATTTCATCGAAACTTAGAATTTAACATATGAGGAAAAGTTGAAATTTCTGCCCATTTGACACCTTAAAGATCAGAATCTGTAAGAGATACTCAAAATCCGTTGTTAGATACTTCCAAAAGCTTAAATCAAGAGGAATCCTAAGAAAAAATTCCATTAAAATCCGATGAAAAATAAAGTTTTTTTTAAATTAAAATTTTAGCCCCTTTGACCCCTTAAAGCTCGGGAACCCTAAGAGTAACGAAAAATTTATTGCTTGACTACTGAAAGTTTAAATCGATGGGGATCTTAAAGAAAAAAATCTCATCGAAATCCGATGAAAAATAAAAAAATTAAGTTAATGTGCACATTTGAAATTCTGGTTCCGTTTGACACCTTATATCTTCTCAAGGAAGTTATAAAAAATCTAATAGTTAAGCAATATGATATTTTTCATAAGAAATCCATTGAAAAAAAAGTATCAAAATTGGACTCGAATTAAAAAAATCAGATTCGCCCCTTTTGGGCCCATTTATTTCACGAATGGTACATGCGACGTGAATTCCATTCGATACTGCAGTTTTGAAATTTTCTCAGCAGCAAAATGAAAGAAATCCAACAAATAATAAAAATGCTACGGCCACATATGTGAAAACACCCTATCTTGCTATTTTTGCCACATTTTTTTTAAACGTGAGAGGCAAAAATGTTCAAAACCTCCCCCAGCCTTCCTTTTGTGCCAAGGAAAATTTTGTTAAAATGTCATAATGATTGATCAACTGGAACTCAAAGTATTGACCAAAAACAAAAGTCTTAAGAGGACAACAACAACGACGACGACATCGGCTTACCATTGTACGACCTTTTTGCGGTCGTATAAAAATCAAAATCAATATCGAAAAGCACATCTTCAATTTATGTACGAATGATCTGCAAAATTAAAATTTCCTACCATAAAAACTGTAGAAGGCCATAGCATGACAATCTGTATACCCTCCATGACAAAATGATTTTTAAAATAAAAACTTTCTACCATAAAAACTGTAGAAGAAATAGCTCATACATACAATATACCCCCTGTTGACCGACTGACAAAGAGACAGGGGTGAAAACAACATGCCCCTGATGGGAACAAAAAGAATCTGCACAAGTGTGGACGTAAATAGATATCTTGTCCGTCCTGCTTGTCCGCCAAATTGATTAGACATTTCAAACTGACCTAATCAGAAAAAAAATCAAAATGTATATATAGAGTTATATTGAGGTCAAAGCCAAATCCATATAGCATACTGTCATGAACTACACAAGACCATACTGTCATGAACTACCCAAGACCAACCAAAATACTATATTGATCAACCATTTATAGATAACGACAAACTGACCTTTGGTCCACCGAACCTCTAAAATCTGTTAAATTTAAATTTTGAGTATCAGGTGTATGTCTAGATTAGGCGAAAAACACATTTATCATATTCAGTTTTGAAGGACTTGCAGATTTTTACAAACTGAATTAATAGATGAGCTATGTTCGTTTGGAAAATCTCTAAAATCTGTAAAAACCAAATTTTAAGTATAAAAGGCATAACCAAATCTGATAAACAACAAATACTGAAATTTTGGATGGAATCTGACTTGGTTAAGGAGAATGGTTAAAGCCCATTCCCTCTTACTGACATTGGTATGTATGATGCATTTTGGATGATAACAACAATGCATGTTTCGGATGCTGCTTGTGACCTACATTTTATGCATAAGCGACTTGGTAAGGTTGAATGGTTAAAGTTCATTACCTCTTACTGACATGTCCCACATCAACCATTATGGTTTGTATGATGCATTTCGGGATAACAACAACAATGCATGCTTCAGAAGCTGTCTGTGACCTACATTTTAGGCATGAGCAACTTGGTTTGGTAGAATGGTTATAGCCCATAACTACTTACTGACATGTCCAACATCAATCAAGGGTCCTATATATATCATTATAATACACAAAATATTCGCGGAATTTATTTTCGCGATTTTTGGCCATCCGTGTAAAAAATACCCTGCGTAAATTCCCCATTTTATGCATTTTAAACATATTTTTCAATTATGGATTTCTTGATTTGAATTCTAGTGCTGCTGATGAGGAATGAATATCCGAAATGGCCATACAGCACATTAAAATTATTGCAGTTGGAGTTAACATAATGTGTTATGGTCTCTTGTTCATTTACTCCAATTTCTTTCATAGAATATGTCACGCTGGTAGCCATCTTGGATGAGGTATGGTCCTGCCGGATACATCTTTTGGAAGGAACCATCTAAGGAACGTTGTGCCTTAGTTTGGTTTTAATTGGACTTGTAGTTTTTGAGAAAAAGATCTTTGAATTTGTTTTCAATAGGATATACAATGTTAAAACTATGTCCTCTTGCCTTAGGTACGGACCTGCCAGATACCGTTTTTGGAAAGCACCATGCTAAGATAATTGAGATTAAGTTTGATTAGAATTGAATTGGTAAATTCTGAAAAGAATATCTTTGACTTCCTTTCTCTAGGGTCCAATGTTAGAACTGTGTTTCTCGCTGGCGGCCATCTTGGATAAGGAACGGACCTGCCGGTTCTTTTTTGGAGGAACCATCTAAGGATCATTTTGACTAAAATTGGTAATAATTGGGACTAGTTGTTTCTGCGAAGAAGATATCTTTTACATAGGGTCCAATGTTAAAACTATTTTCCCCGCAGGCGGCCATCTTGGATGAGGTAATCACCTGCCGTATATAAATTCGAAAGGGGACCACCAAAGTACTTTTGTGACCAAGTTTGATTCCTATAACCCGATGGTTTCAGGGGAGAAGATCTTTGAATGAAAAATTGACGACGGTCGACGGACGGACGGACAACGAACGCCAAGTGAATACAAAAGCCCACTCTGGCATAGCCAGGTGAGCGAAAAGAAATATCATGAAGAAGAGATATTGTTCCACTTTTCTAATTCAAAAATAGGCCATTGTTTTGAAATTCAATGCGTTCCAGTGTAAAGAAGAAAACTTACGACTTTTTAGAAACAATAAAATCACTTTTTATACATCAAAAGTAGTAAGACTTTTGAAAATAAATTAGAAAGGCTCATTTTACAAAATGCTAGAGCATCTTTTACAGCAACATGTTAATTAATAGTCAGAAATATTAATCCTCCATGGAGTTGAGAAGGAAACTTTGCACATTGGAAACATATCCAATCAATAACGGGAATGGTCATAGCACACACTGGTAGAGAAAGTCATTGCAAGAAGAAGAAGCTGCTTGCCTGTATGTAACAGGGTATGATATTGATTATATTTCTTGGAAAAATATATAAACCATCTCATGAAATTTGATCGAAGTACACGTACATGTGCATTTGATGCATCTGTGGTAAGTATTGAGAAATTCAGGTTTTATTTGTCTTTTGCATAGAGTGCTGAAATTTTTCGTAAAACGAATAAAATTCAGCAATAACAGTACATTGGTTTTATGCCTTTTACAGATTGGTTTTATACATTTTAAACATTTTTTTTAAATTATGGATTTCTTATGTTTGGGTTCAAGTGCTACTGATGAGGAATTAATTTCCGAAGTAACCATAAAGCTCATTAAAATTATTTCTATTGGAGTAAACATAATTGTTATGGTCTCATGTTAATTTACACCTTTCGTAAATTATTTAAATGTCCGTAACGGCAATCGTAGATTCCAATGCACTTATGATTGTAACCCTTATTTTAATTGGATCGTGTCAAGATTTTCATGGGGTAAAATTCACGATTTACTGTGTGAATCAATAGCAACGTAATGGTGCAGACCGTACCAAACTTCCTGAAAATTTATTTAAAACGTTCTTTTTAGAATAGAAATAAACAAACTGTATATTATTATCTTTATGAGTAAATCTAAGATTTTACTGTTGCAAAGATCCGTTTTCCAGAAACTCTGTAAAATTATCCTGTACTCCTACAGTTTTTCAGACCCATGTTTATAATATAGTTCCCTTCATTGTTTTTCAAATCGAGCAAGTTAAATTTTCTTCTTTTTAAAGTTTAAGATTTATCGAGAACTTTGAATTGGGGAATTTTGCTATCGAGATTTGTGTGTTCGTAATAGTTCGGAAAACGATGTTTCGGTTTGTTTCTCTAATTCTCATTCAATTTATTTGGAGATAAGTCATCTCCGAATCCTGCTCTCTCAAAGTATGCCACCATTTTGTTGCTATCATTTATAAAAAGGGCCATCGGATGAATGCCAAGTGATTTTTTATCTATTTTCGAATCAATTCGAATTGTAAATGTTTGATAGAAAGGACTTAAAGAATGAAAGAAAATGGTGTTTAAATCATCAAGATATTTTGTCTGGTTCAAAAGTAGTTATGCCAGTTTGAAATATTGAAAATCGCTGATGTATTTAACTAATATGGCCGCCAACTTAAACAAAAATGACATTTTTGCTTGTTTTGGGATCTATTCTCTCTTTACAAGTTAGTTATTGTGGCCCATTTGTACCTAAAAATCAAGTATCTTGTTATAATATAAGGAAATTTTGAAAAATTTACTGGCAGAAATTGGTCCTGGAGTTGCTTTCTGTAAATGTCCACATGAAAT
>MJUU01041446.1:294793-349051 GCA_002080025.1 Modiolus philippinarum
GGGGGGGGGGTCTCTTCTCATTTAAAACATCAAATTTACATTATTCTGTATCTTTTTTGTGTATATTGGTCATCCAAACATATAACCAAATTGGACGAAATCTGCAAGTTTTGAGTGCACATGTCCCAAAATGCAGAAAAATTTAATCTAAACTTGCTTACTTCATTCAATTTTAATCATTAGATGCTAAAAGGGAAAGTTGTTAACAATTTACTACTTTGTTGCAAATAAAATCTGAATTGTTGAACTGATTAGGAGTTCAATCCATTTTGTTGTTGATTTTTCTGCATATTAAGAAAGGCTCTGATAATTACATCCTTATGAGGAATTGATAACAACAAATCCATGTATGGGGATTATAACAGTTCCTTGAACCAATACTCCATTAAATAAAAGAAAGAAATTCCAATTTTGGTAAATTTCCAGAAAGTCTCAAAGACCACTTATTTTTTGGAATTATACCTAGCAACCATACTTAAAATGTTTGTGTAGTTTAGGACGAACATTTTCATAAATGGGATTATGGGATTCTATAAATGTAGAACACATTAGTTAAATAAATCTACTTTTCAATGAAATCATTATAAAAAGTCTGAACGCCATCATAATCTGGTATGCTCTGATGTAGGCAGTATGTCAAAATGTGAGAATATCACAAACTTATTATCTATAATACTCTGAATATCAGACGCGATTTTATTCTGCTGATTGTCTTAAAGACCTATTTACAAACTTCGCTGGCGACAAAATCGTTCAATTTTTAAAAGCTATCAATTTATTTAGTAAAAATTGAACTAGGATTATCTTGAAGTTTCTAATATTGTAACAGTTAAACTAACATTTATTCTTTTATGCTTTTAATATTTAACACATTAGTTTTTACTTGTATAAAGCTATATGGTTTTATATTGATATTTTTATATTTATCATAAATGTTCAATAGACCTAACAGTTGTCGCCATGATTTAGCTGAAATATTGATGAAGCTTACGTAAAACATCAATCATTCAATCATTATACTATGGATATGGTGTAAGACACACAAATGAATTTGAGTTAGCTTTTCTAGGCTTCATGAAACAACAGACGTAGAAGGGAAGAGATGCCTACAAAAATCGAAGTCCAAAGACATGGCAAAAATGGCAACAGGGAAAAACAAAGACAAAACAAGGACGTGAGACAGCTGAAATGCACGGAAATAAAAAGATAACATTAAGAACTAACGCACTCATAGTGTGAACCCCCATGAAAACCGGGAGTGACATCAGGTGCTAAGGAAGGGTAAGCATGTCCTGCTTCAAAACGGAACCATTCCAAACAGTGATAATCTTATTCCTATATTTTCAATGATAACAGCAGGTACATTGACGATATCCTTTCTATTGACAATCCCCAGTTTTTAGATTATATAGACATTTTTACCCACAAGAACTGAAATTGAATAAAGCTAACAATGATTCCAAATACTGTCCTTTCCTGGATCTAACTACTATTATTGACGCTAGTAAAATGAAAACTAATATATATGATAAAAGGGATGATTTTGATTTCACTATTACTAATTTCCCTTTTCTTGACGGCGACATCCCTCAAGCTCCATTATACGGGGTGTACATTTCTCAACTAGTACGATTCGCACGTGTTTGTTCTACTCTTAAAGATTTTAAGGAACGTAACCTTCCTATCACAACCAAGCTTTTACAACAGGGTTACAGATTTCATAAGTTGTTGAATACCGTTAAGAAGTTTTGAACAGATATGAATATTTAATATCTAAATATGGCTTTATTCGCAAAAAGCTTATTACTCAGGGCATTTCTAATCCTCGTTTTTACGGTAATTTTGTTTAAAAATGCCAGAAACTGATTAAATATCCAGATAAGCTGAGACGTACGTAATAGGGGATATTGACAAGATACTCTGCTTTCATCCGTTAAATTAGCTTTGAGATCTAGTGACCTGAAAATTTTAAATACATACTGGCCTCCACTGATACTGCCGATTTCTACTGAAAGATACGATGATTCTTGAGCAAATCCTGCGGGAAGTTTTGAGTTTGATTTTTCTTCCGTAGTGCGACAATGTTTTACCAGCAGACTAGGCTCCTTTAGCTAGCCGGCAGTTAAGCGGCGAGCATCCCTTAATTACGTATTGTCATATTCTCTCCTTTCAAGATTGTGGTCATAGAGGTAGTAGTCTACCTGTATTTGGTTTTATTCGGATGTTTTCTAAACTATAGGGAAACGGGACAGATAAAGGAGAGGTTCGGGTACCCATAAACTGGTTAAAACTACCGCTGGCTTTTGCTAGTGCCGGTACCAAGTCCGGCTGTTCCGAGTTCCTATCGTTGTTTACGTTTGTATTTTGTCTAATTTGTGTTTTTCCTGTGTAGTTCCCTAGCAGATTGTGGCATGTAATTATAATTTCAGCCATTGTAGGTGTTTCCTGTTGACCCTTTTATTTCATTCATAAAATTTACAGTTAAGAGATAATTTTTAATTTCAGTTACTTCCAAAGGATACCATTTTGATAGCAACTGCAGAAGCCCCTGTTCCAACAGATTTTTTTTTCTTTTTCAATTTCAAAAAATTCAATAAGAGATTTTTGGAATTGCAGAAGAGTATTTTGATGTTATAATCAATGTCTTTGTTCATAAACAGTTAAAGGTGAATGAATTTTTTATTGTACAAAAGCATTAAATATGCTATAGCAACATAAACATATTTACAATGTGACAAAATGACAAAATTCAGAGAGCAATACAAATGCAACAATATTATAAAACAATATGTGATCTAGTTAACCAAGCTGACTTTATAAAATTACATAGTTTTTGAATAAGTGATACAGAAGATGATTTCATCAAAGACGAAGCTTTGTAGTGTTAGGCCAGGAACAATAATATCTTAGTAAAATATTTGTACGAATTGGTCTATATGCAGGACTGACCAATGAAAAATGATATTCATTCTCTATACAGTTCATACTACAATATTTACGCAAGCGCATTTCTCTATTTATGTCATTGTATCGCCCACTCTCTAAATTTAACTTTAATGTATCACTTCTTAATTTTGTTAGGAAATGCGAGTTATAACTACAATCTAAATAATCCTCAAACAAAATTCTAATTAAATATCCTTGTATATGATTAATATTTGACATCTTTCTATGGTTGCAAACCAGTTCTGAATATAATTATCCTTGATCCTAATAATAATAATGTCTATAGGTATACCAAAATTCCCATCAAATTGTTGGTACCATACGTAATTCAAACCCATATCTTAAAGCAAATCACGTACTTTAGAAACCCAGTTTTCTTTACCATTGTTGGCATCTTCAAGTAACAGTATAAATATCATATACAATAGGTGGTTTCTTTATCAGAATTTTAAACTAATATTTCATAATTCTAAATTGTCTAATTATAGACAAAGGAAGATGACCCAATTCACCATAAAGAAAACAATTAGGCGCAGATCTACCTACTTTTAAAACAAAACGGTAAAATCTATAATGGATAGTCTCAACGTCGTTGTCGCGATGGAAACCCCATATCCAAAGCGTAACATAGCACAGATGACACCATACTGTCGAATATTTCAACCTGTTTCTTTTTTGGCAAATATAGACCTTTAATTGAATTAAACAATGAAGATAACGCTCTCTCGATCCTTGTAGGGACAGTCGTTTTTGTTTTTCAGTTATGGTGTACTTGTGCGTGAGAGAATTTCTCATATGGATATACTATTGATACTTTCAAATTTTGGCATTTATTTTATTAATTTCGAAATGTAATCCAGACCACCTGTTTTAAGTGCCCACATCTCACTATTTTATAACGCCAAGTTTTCTTACATTCGACTTGATGAGTGCCCTGTGTTTGTCTATATGTTGTAGTTGTCCACTAGCTTAAGACACTAGTGCGTTTGTCGGGCAAAGGATGACAGTGATTGTAAGAGCATTTTGCCAGTTTAATTGATGTTTGTTGACAATCCCGCACCCATGATCAAGAAAGACATGGATGTAGCGTTGCTCGACAATTAGCAAAGAATTCCGCTTAAACCGGTGCTAGGGGCCGTCTTGAACTTGCTATGAGGTATGAGCAAAGCTCATTGTTGAAGGCCTCATGGTGACTTCAAGATGAAGAACAACAATAAAAGCGTTGTTCCTTTGCTTGTTTTTTACCATGTATTTGTAGAGTCTTTGTCTCATGTGCATTTACTAAATATCCTTTTATTCACCATTGTGTTTGGAAAAACTTCCCATTTGAATGTAGCAGCATTCTTAAACACACATACGAATCTACAATTTCCAATTCGTTGTTATCATAGCGAAATCGACAGTTAATTGGTTTCCATCCATTTCGGAATACAACAGTTTTTGTTTAATCGGTGTTCACTTCAATACTCCATTTCTTACAATAAATTAAAAGTTTAACTAATAGGGTTTGAAGCATTTCTGGTGATTTCCCGAATAGTACAGTGTAATTTGCAAATAGAATAGGGTATATCAAAATGTTATTAACATTCACTGCATCGTTACGATTTTCCATGTTCATACCATCAATCAAGTCATTTATAAAGAATGAAAATAGCAAAGGCGATCAGGGTTTGCCCTAATCAACTCCCATCAAATTGTCAAATGAATTGGACATAGTATCACCAGACCTCAGACGCATTTTAATTGACGAGTAAACAGATTTAGTAATAGATACAAATTAAGAACTTATTCCACTTTTTAAAAAATTATATATTCGAATTCGTCTATCTAGCTTATCAAAAGCTTTTCGGAACTGAAAAGTTTATCTTTATGTTGGAGCGTATGACAAATAATCCCAAGTAGCACAAAAATGGCGTCTAAAGCCAAATTGATTGTTTTTCATTTTTTTCCTCTTCTTCTGCCAACGAAAGTAAACGATTTGTCAATATAGAAAGTGAATAGTTTAGACAACACACTGACTAATACAACAGGTCGGTAATTGTTGGGATTCGATAAATTCCCAGATTTAGGAACTGCAATAACTCAACACTCAGTCCAATTATATAGTTAATTAACTTTTTCAATATTAGTGCTAACAGATTCGGACATGACGTTAACATTTCACTAATGATACCGTCATTACCAGCACTTTTACCGACTTAAGCTTCTGAATTGTGAGTATAATTTATTCGAAATGATTGAACATTGCATCATTGTCAACTTTTGACTTTGTACTTTTGTTATAGTTATGTACCGCTGACCAATTTTTTTTAGGTTCCGCTTTCGCTAAATTACATATTTCTTAAGATAGAGGAGTTGATCTCTTAATTTGTCTTTTTTTACACTTCAAAGATTTAGAAACAAACAATATCAGAATCTAATCGTACTATGCCTCCCATATTTTACACTATTTTCAACTCTTTTCAGTTCAGCCTCTTCCTTATTTTGTTTATTAATTATAAGTTTTCTCTGTTTAATTTGTCTTAAAATTTCCTGTCTTTTTATCATACATCTTTTCACTACTTGTTTGTATTTATTTAGAATTCCTTTATCTTTTTTCCTAGATCTATTCATAAGTATTTTTTTCTCATTATTACATTTTTTTTTTCAATCAGCTTATTTTTTATTTTTCTTCTGAACATAATTATGCTTGAACGATGAAACAAAGATGCATTTCATTTCCTTTTAATAGAACAATCTGGATCAACAGAATTTCAGCTGGTATGTTGGTTATTTTTGAATGACGTACTTGCTATAAGTTCATCATTGGGTTGTTTACCATATCTACCACCTATTAAATGATCATGCAATTACCTTTCTATTGCAGGTGACACGCGCTTTGATAGCACTGAAAAAAAATTTACTTTGCTGGTTACAATTTTAGAGTATTAAACATTTCATCAAGCTTGTATTGGAAAGCTGGAAATGCAGGATCATCTTCTCAATTGAAACCTTCGCTACAGTTTTCTGACCAGGATTTGCATTGATCATTTAATGGTTGAAACAACTTGTACAACTCTACATAATTTTGATTACTATTTATCAGATCCCAATTTGGCACAGTAAAATAACTATCCATTGCTGCTAAGCATACAATATGACTGAAAATGTGCAACATTTGGGATCCAAGAATAAAGATTTTAATTTCAAATTTGGATTTTCAAAATGATTGCGCAAAAAGTCTACAATATCACATCTGTGAAATGAGACATACCTTGCTCCTTCAAAAATATTTTGAACCTATTACCTCTATAATTACTTTGTATAACTGATTTTTTATTTTTGATCTTGCAATATGCTAACCGTTGTTTTAGAAATCCATTGTTGTCATCCCCATTTGAACCTAAACATTTAAATGCATTCGAATCACTCGGAAATATGGAGGTTCCGGCTTATTCTTACAGTTATGATTTTTTTTATCGAGATCTCTGCCAAGTGGGCCTGATCATTTGTTTAATTTGTTCAGATCGATAGCTTTCTTTTCAGAATGAAAATAAATTAAGCAAGACATGAGCAGAACAATAAAAAACTCAAGTGAACTTTATCTGCTAAATACTGCTTTTAAAAATATTTTTATCCATTGATCAATGCTAGAATTAGACTTTTTTATCACACTTGATCGATTGCTCATCAATGTAGTCAAAGATTTCAAAAACTTATTTTTAATTTCATGTCTTAATTTGTAATTATTCTTCCCTTGAAAAGCAGTATCAGATATAGCATCTTTCAAAACATTGGAAACTGTACCTGAATCCTCACATGCAACTGGTGTATTACCTCGAGTATAAGTATCTTCGTCTATGTGGATACTACTGTTGATAAATTTTGTCCCTTGCATTGATGTTCCATCTTAAAAAAGCCCCGGGTTTTAAACTTCAAAATCCCTTCCCAAACTTGTTGTTTTGATAATACAAAATTCCCCTCTGTGGTAATATTTTGTTCTGTACTTTTACATGATGTAGTTAAATTTTGATCAAATAAATTTTTGCCTACGGATTGAATTACACAAGTTATTTTGTTTGAAACATTTAGCAAGACTAGACAGTTTCAAAACTCAAGCTCTCATATCATCATTGATCTACCACTTTCATATTTTGTATCAATTGTATTAACATCATTTTGTTTAGCACAATTTCTTCATCTAATATATTCAAATTTATGTTCATTTCAATTGTTTTTCATTTTCCCTTTTTTTTTCTGACACAAATGCATTTTGACTTTTCATGTCAGAACTGGTATACTGCGCAAATCATTAGAGAAAGGGTGACAAACAAATTGTCGGGATATTGACAGCTGTGTTATTGAAATATATCATCCTGATCGACAGATAATGAAGCTTGGGGCTCGTTTGGTAACGCTCACTTGTCCCTGTGCTTCATATTCTGCCTCACCACGTGATGATATTTCACTAGAAAAAGTTGTCAAAAGTTCGATAAAATACAAAATTTTTAAATGAAATAGGCTATACATAAAAGCTTGACATAAAATAATAACCAATACTTCCTTATTCGTGGACATCCCTCTATCTATGTTTTGTACTAACTTAAAGCTATATATTTGATATTACTGATTATTCGTATTTCCTTTGCTTTTATACATTCATACATTTTTTTTGAAATTGTGGATTTCCTATGTTTGGGTTCTAGTGCTGCTGAGGAGGAATTTAATTCCGAAATGGACATACAGCTTAATAAAATTAACTGCAGTTGGAGTTACCATATGTGTTATGGTCTCGTTTTCATTTACTCCATATTCTTTCATAAAACAAATAGTAGAACCCCACAAACAACAGTACTTTCACAGTATCATTTTAAGTGATATTTTTATTTATTTAAAAGCATTTTACACACATCTGCAAGCTTACAAAATATAATGATCGGTTTGAAATTATGCAAGTCCGATTGCATGCAACACAGTCGATCTACATAATATATATAGCCACAGAAAGACGAATACAAAAGTGAAAAGCATATCATTCCTCTGGTTGGATGAATGACACGAAGAGACTCTATTCAGAAGGCATCATGATACTAATATAATGTCAAATAAAATTAAACGTATTTGTTGTGCTTAATGTGAGTATGTCATTAAGTTTTTTTTCTATTAAAAAAACAAAAAACAAAAAACAAAAACAAAAACAAAAACCAAAAAAAAAAAACAAAAACAAAAACAAAAAAAATCTACTGGTGATAAGCATTTTCATCGTTACCTAAGTTTAATATGTGGGTACATGATTTATTTTTCAGATGGAAGAACAAGTTACACAGCTTTCTGGAAAAACGGTTCTCGTTATTGGATCAGCTGGAATAGGACGTAGACTTGTGTGGAAGAAATTATATGATTTGAACTTAAAGGTATTAGCAAGACGTGTTTGGGAAAATCTATGCCCCTAGTTTAATCATGTCTACAATACAAGTCAATGTTCAAAATTACAGTAAGCAGTAGAAATTGGGGTTTAAAGACATGTGTACCTAGCTCATTTGAATCTATTCACATTTAGAATATCAAGCCTCTTGTGATTGCAATTAACGAGCTAGAAGCAAGATTTGACCTTTTGACCTCTGTGACCTTGAATTTTGACCTGATCTTAATGAAAATTTATCAATGCTGTTCAGCTTCATATGACTAATATACAGGCCAAATATGAAGTTCCTATCGCATCTGCTTGAAAAGAAATAGCCAATGTTAAAGTTTTCAAATTTGCTCTCAGTGATCTTGACCTTTGACTTGACCCAATTTTTTTGTTGATTTGTACTAAGTTCCCTTAGATCAATCCACATATAGACAAGTAATAACTGTATTTGGATGCAAACACAAGGTATCCCAAACGAACTCCTATAATTTTCAAATTCGGAGCACTTTTAATCTCCTCCAATTTTTTCATTTGCTTGGCAACGGCCGCTATTTTGAAAAATGTTGACCCAAAAATAAGTTCCAAACAACTTATGTAATCTTTTTGTAAAATTTAATTCGATTTGGAGCACTTTTAATTTTCCCGCCTTTTCCCAGTTTCCATGGCAACGGCCGCCATTTTGAAGATTCTTGACCCAAAAATAAATTCTAAACAGCTTGTACAATCTTTCTGTAAAATTTAATCCAATTTGGAGCAGTTTTAATGTTCCCGCCTTTTTTTCAGTTTCCATTGCAACGGCCGCCATTTTGAAAATTTCAAGACCTGATTGCACATCTACACGTGCTCCTTTATCACTGTGTCAAGTTTCATTAAGATCGGTGGTAAGATGGCTGAGAACGAGGGCGGACAATCTTGAGGGAGAAGAAAAAGAATGAAAGAAAGAAGAATAATAAAAAATAACAAAAACAATAAGTCTCCACAAACTTCGTTTTGAAGACTTAATAAGAAACAGAGCAAAAACTATAAGTCTCCCCACACTTCGTTTGGGAGACATAAATATGAATCCTCAAGCAATTGTTATTAACGAGCTTTAACAAAATATAAATTTTGACCTTAAGACCTATGTGACCTTGACCTAGCCTTGCTTGAATATGCACAGTGATGTTCACCATCATATGACGTATATACGGACAAAATTTAAGGTCCTATCACATCTGGTTGAAAAGATAAAAGGGAATGTCAAAGTTGGTGTTAATATTTTAAAATTTGCACTAAATGACCTAGACTTTGACTTGACCCGAATTTTTGGAAATTTGAGCTAAGCTCTATTAGATCTATTTATATATAGAAAATGAAGCCTGTAGTAATTTTAATTAACAAGCTATAGCAAAATATTGATTTTAACCTTTTGACCTCTGTGACGTTGACCTTTGACCTGACCTTACTGAAACTTGCATAATGGTGTTCAACTTTACATGATCAATTCGCATACCAAATATGAAGGGGCCAATAACATCTGGTTCAAAAGGTACGAGCCAGTTATGGATGTTCCCTCTTGCAGCTATTTTTGGATATCGAATGGACCTGTCGGATACCTTTTTCTAAGTTCCTGAGATCGTTGAAAGTGTTTTCCATAGGGTCCAATGTTAAACTGACCTATATTGTAGTGGTCAGAGATCTTAGAATGAAAAGTTTACAGCTGTAGGACGACAAAGGCCAAGTGATAACAAACGTCACCTTGATATAGGCCTGAAAAACGATCGCTGGACCCTTATAGATTTATCCGGTAAAGTGATCATGACGTTGGATGGAAGAGTCAAAATGTGGACGAATACTTGTGAGCACACTCGTGAGCAGCTCAAGAGATGTCACGAGTAAGTTCATGAAGTCTTACGTACTCATTTGACGATGAAGACCTCATCACCACCAGCAGCAATTCACCGAAATAAGCACATGAGCAGAGTCGTGATTAACTCGTTACTCGTTTGAATATACTTGTGATTCACATAATAATAAAATATAATCAACTTATGAATAATGTTGACATTAGTGTCATGTAACTAAATTAAAGATAGGCATTTAAGATTTGAGAAGTTATTTCAATATAAAATATTTCATCCAATTGATTCCGTCGCCGAACCAACTTTTTTAGTGAAACTCTATTTAAATCTCTGTTTTATGTGAATCATTCATCATGCCAATCGAAACTTTGGTTTTCTGTGTAACAAACAATCGGTTCATAATATCGATAACTCTGCCAATTATTTTTTTTACTTATTTTATACAGGAATAAAAGTAATATATCGATTTGTAATCGCTGCCGACTAACTCACAAAATTAAATAAATGGCGAAGAACTTAATGTAAAGTTTACGAGTAAAAGGCCACATTTACGCATCCATAAACTCCACTTAAATTATTTTTATTTCATATAATTCCAATGCTTGAACTTAAAACAATGTTGTCAATGAATTTGACGTCCCAATATACTGCACTATTTTACCATGTTGTTCACGACCATGACAAATGAAATTGGAAGTTACAATTTCAACTAGAATTATTATGATTAATTTAAATTTATATTATATAGGTTATACTAGTAGATACAGATGCCAAGTCATACACAAAGGATTACATTCATTTTCTGGTAGAATATAACTACATGAAAGGTAATATATCTGATGACGATAATCATGCAGACAATATTATTGCGTTATTGGGCGAGAGAGTCAGTGAGTTATCTGCCTGTTTTACCTATGATGAGTTCTGTGTCCACCTGACGGCGGTAGTATGTCAAAAATTAGGAATGCCTGGAATAATTCCTTTTGCTGCTCAAACCGCTAAAAGTAAGAAAAAAACATACGATACTATTAGGAATGAAACTTGTAATAAAACAGAAATTCGATCCCCAATTTCATTCCGAATCAAAAAAGAGGAAGATATAAAGAATGTTAAAAATTTATCGTATCCGATGGTTCTAAAACCAGAACACGGAAATTTTGCAATGGGAGTCATGGAAGTCTTTTCAGAATCGGACACAGTTGAAAAATATAGAAAATTACAAAAATCATACAATATTGATTGGTTTGGAGCAAAATATGGCAACGGTATTGTTTTAATGGAGTATTTGCAGGGAATTACTTATGAGGCAGATATATTTATTTTCAAAGGAGAATTAATTAAAGGTATTATTTGTGTCATGGGTCCGAAATTTAGAGATCTTGGTCCTACATACCCTCCAGTATTTGCAGATACAACTAATTGCTTTAGTTCTCTCCTTACACAGGAGACAGAAAAAAAATTAATCCATGAATCGTTCAGATGTTGTAAAAACATTGGGCTGATTCACGGTGTTTACAACATGGAAATGGTGTTAACAAACACTGGATATAAACTTGTGGAAATCAATGGCCGACCCGGATCCTACCGTAGATGTTCCGTATTCAGAATCACTCATGGCATTGACATTTGGGTTACGCAGGCTTTAATATCTTGTGGGATAAAACCTATACTACCCGAGGCTCAAAAATGTTTTGCTGTTGGGTGTTATCTATATTCTTCTATTCATAAAACAGCACTGTTAAAAAAAGGAACAGGTGAAAAAATACAAGCTCTTTGTGAGAGTAATGATATTGTATATTTTAAAAACCAATTAGATTTCTGTGAGAAGGAGGACGAATATCCAAAGCCATACGCTCATTTGGTAGCTCTTGACAAAAGAAGTGCAAATGCTGCAAAAATTAAACTTATTCAAATCTTTCTTGAACTTGGGCTTTCCAGTAAGGATTTTGACATTGAAAGGATGACCGAAATATTCACCTAACGGCTAGAGTGAAACGTAAAACAAACTAAAAACCTTATTCCCTTCATAATGGTATTATCATTTGATCATCATTTGTGTGACCAGTTCTTACAGCAGTACATCATGTACATTCTGACAAACAATATTCATATTTATCCCAATGAGTATACAATCCAAGTTTTGAAATACTTATACTTATCAAACATTTTAGGTAAAGATTGAGATTTATTATATTGAATTGTGTTCACATAAATTTTTTATAAGTTTTATCCAAGCGAAATGTTAAATCCTTTGACGTACATTAAGGTCAAAATAAAACATTTTAAATACATACTAGGTGCTCAGAGACTGAGCCTGTATCGCTCACCTGACAAAATACTTCTCTGCCATGCATGACCAAAAAGGATGTTTTTTACCAATGGAGGTCTTACGTTTAGCTATGTTCTCTATTAGCACCTGTGTTTTTTGTCATATTGAAATGAGTAAACTTCGCAAAGGACCTTCTACTCAACATTCCAATACAATTTGCTTCAGCAGTTTCAGAGAAGATGATGAAAATGTGATTTTTCCCTTAAAGTTCAATGTAAAGTAAAACGTACATTCCCTGCTGCCCCCCCCCATGTTTTTTTTGTCAAATAAGAACAAAATGAGCAATCTTTGTAAAGGACCTTTAGTACATCAGTCCTATAAAGTTCGATTCAATTTCCTACAGCAGTTTCAGGGGAGAAGATGAAAATGTGATTTTTCCATAATGTCCAATTTTAAACTATGTACCTTGCTGGTAGCCATGTTTTTCATCTGATCAGAACGGAATGAGCAATCTTTGTAAAGGACCTTAAGTACATCATTCCTGTAAAATTTGGTTGAATTTGCTCTAGAGATTTTAAAGGTGCAGATAAAAATGAGATTTTCCCAAAGGGTCCAATGTTAAACTCTGTTCAAAGCTGGCAGCCATGTTTTTTATCAGATGGGAACGAAATGAGCAATCTTTGTAAAAGACCTTCCATTCATCATTCCTGTAAAGTTTGGTTGAATGTGCTTTAGCCATTTCAGAGGAGAAGATGAAAATGTGATTTTTTCATTGGGCCCAATGTTAAACTATGTTCTGTACTGGCGGCCATGTTTTTTGTCGGATCGGAACAAAATGAGCAATCTTTGTAAAGGACCTTCTATACATCATTCCTGTAAAGTTTGGTTGAATTTGCTTTAGCAGTTTTAGAGGAAATGATGAAAATGTGATTTTCCCCTAGGGTCCAATGTTAAATTATGTTCTGTGCTGGTGCCATGTTTTTTATCAGATCGGAACGAAATGAGCAATCTTACAGAAGGACCTTTAATACATCATTCTTGTTAAGTTTGGTTGAATTTGCTTCAGCTGTTTCAAAGCAGAAGATGAAAATGGGATTTTCCCATAGGCGGCCAATGTTAACTGGCGACCATATCTTTTTACGGATCAGAGCGAAATGAGCTATCTTTGTAAAGGACCTTCCATTCATCATTCCTGTAAAGTTTGGTTGAATTTTCTTAAGCTGTTTCAGAGATGAAAAAGGGTCCAATGTTAAACTATGTTCCCTGCTGGCCGCCATGTTTTTTTCTCGGATTAGAACAAAATGAGCTTAGTGAAGGACCTGAAGTATATCATTCCTGTAAAGATTTGTTGAATTTGCTTCAGCGGTTTCAGATGAAAAGATGAAAATGTGATTTTTTTCCATAGGCATATGGTCCAATGTTAAACCTAAGTTCCGCGCTGGCGGCCATGCTTTTCCTCGAATCGGAACAAACTGAGCATTCTTAGTGGATGACCTCTAGTACATCATTCCTGTAAAGTTTTGTTGAATTTGATTCATCGGTTTCAGAGGAAAAGATGAAAATGTGAAAAATTTAACGGACGGACGACAGACGCCAAGTGATGGCTAAAGCTCACACTGACCCTCCGGTTCATTTGACCTAATAATGGTTTTTTGTCGTATTTTATATAAGTTTGTGAGTGTGGAAAAACTTTGGAGGAAAAACAACTTACAAAACAAGCAAATCTCTATCACATACATTAGGCAAATTATTCATATTTTAAGATATTCTTTTAGATATGGAGAACATTGACAAATCTCTGTTGCATAGGCAACCTATTCACATCCTAAAAAATTCCTCCAGAAAGCAAGAAAATCAAACCGACTTATTTGAACATTTCTACATCATACAACATCGACCGATGAAATTACATTTATATTTGGAGAGACCACCAAGGATGTTGCAAGTTTGCTTTCGCTTCATAAAAATTTAAAGCGATTTGTTGTTTGATGTCTACATGAACATTTTTTATTGGGGATGGATCTGCTGATAGTTGAAAGTTTTGTTCTATATTACGGTGATCAACTCCTATAAGTACATGTATCCCTGCTAGTGTAAATTTTGATACTTATGTTGTCTTGTATCGTTCCCTTTGTAGCACTAGTATTGTTATTGCACTTTTTTGTTTTCACGTCGCACAATGTTTAAACATCTATCCCCATCCTACTACTAATACAAACGCGAAATAGTCTAAAGGGATCCACGAATTTCCCCAATTCAATCTGACAATTTTCAATTAAAATACGTAGGCAGATTTGGTCGACCTGTTTTTTTCATGTAGATTGAGTTACAGTAGACAAGTTTGCAATACAGAACAATTTTTTGGTTCATTTTACTTTATTTTTTTAGAATGAGAGGAGGAATTTGCCTGTTTAGCAATGTATTCCCCACATCTAAATCCCACTGACAATCATTACCTTAACATAAAAACTGTTTTGAGACAAAAGAGATACAAATGTACTCTGGACTTGTGGAACAGAATTAAAGAATTCCATAATACAAGCTATAATTTATGAAATTGAACTACATGATCTAGTTGGATTTTACAGTTAAACAGAATATTTAAATGCTTAAATACAGCATTGTTGTTAAATCTTTACTTCTGGTTTTTGTTGGCAAAAATATTGATCATCTCTTAAAGGCTTTACACCATAACTAAATTTAAACAATTTTTCATATTGGCAATATTTGGCATTGCACAATATCATGTTCTTCTTTCATAATTGATGTTGTTATACCAAATCTATTTAGAAGTATTTCAATTGACGTTTCATATGTAAGAAGGCTTGATATCATAGTCAACGGAAATTATGTCCTTAGCTAGCTGTCAGTGACTGCGAGCATTTGTCCGGACAGTACCTGTGTGTATTGTCTTCATGTTTTATGTACTTCATTGTAAGGGTACTCGTCTTGATAAGTTGGACTTTTTTTAGTTACTGACAGCTAGCTAAGGACGTAATCTCCGTTGATTATGATATCAAGCCTTTTTACATATGAAACTTCAATTTATTTCACATTTGTACATTTCACAACTCATTCGCTATTGCCGTGCCTGTAGTTTGTACAGCGATTTTTTCAACAGAGCGAAATTACTGTCTCAAAAACTTATACATCAAGGGTATGTTCAGTCACTGTTGAAATTGTCACTACAGAAGTTTTACGGTCGTCACCACGATTTCACAAATGAGAACAGATATGTTTGGGTAGATCCAGAGTTTGTTACCGGACTGACTAACACCGACTGTGACATAACCGGACTTTTCATTGGCAGTGTGACGGGTGCCACGAGTGGAGCAGATCATGCTTACCCTTCCAAAGCACCTGATGATACCTCAGTTTTTATAGGAGTTTACACTGCTAGTGCTTTAGTTTTGTGGCGTTCTTGTTCATGTTTGTTTATTTGTTTTGTGTTTGTCATACTGCATCAATTCGTGTTGCTGTGAATGGCCGTGATGTTGGGTTAATGATTTTAGAATTTCCCCTTTCCTTTTCTTGCTGCGGTATTCGTTTGCCGGTGTATTGAAATACTTCTAAATAGATTTGGTATAACAACATCATCAATATGAAAGAAGAACATGAAATTGTGCAATGCCAAATACAGCCAATTAGAAGTTTGGATGTAAAATGCCCAGATGTATAAGAGCCCTGCATGTAGAGCCAAATTTTCTAAATAAGTAATTTTATCTATAATAAAATTTAGAGAACGTGTTTATCAATTTATGATACCTAAATATATAAAGTTGGAATTATGTTGGAAACTTAATATTGAGAGGCAACTCTTGTTTTAACCATCCAAGGAGTGTAAACCATTGTAATTGGATCGATTAGAGCTTCACTGCATGTTCAAGTTTTTTGCAGATAACAGTGATCGTTGTGTTTTATGTATGGGTGTTTATTACTCCGCCCAACATAGATACCAACAAAGTTTGGACAATTCTACAATGGACAAACTTTAATGATGCACGAATTTATTGTACTTTAATACAGCTACATGTAATTAAATTTTTATAATTTGTTTGTTTTATCCATTAGCATTCCTTATTGATTATGCAGTCCACATTAACAGTAATTGCTTTTGTGCTGTTAAATTTTAATATTTAATGTACAAACTGAACAAAATAGATATCTTAATATTTCAGTATGAAAAGAAACTTGTTAGGGCACATATTCGCACAGATTCGCAAAAAACTCAAAAACAACAGAGAGGAATCAAATTGCGAATACACCCAACATTCAGGAATTTGCAGTAAGCCGTCCAGTTAATTAAACACGGTTCTGATCTGCTCTGATAATAATTTTCATACCTTCTTGCGCTTTTTTCCTTCAGTATTTTACTGCCGTTATTTTGAAAAAAAAATCAGCAAATGATTTAAGTCTTGTACTGGTTATATGTCATTTTTGGACGTATTTCATAATAATGATTTGAAAAGTTACTGCGGTAAAGCCTACCCCACGAGCAACATAGGTCAGATGTGTATTAAAAAAATCAAAAGATCTCATTCTATAGCTATCTTCAGCCAGTCTTACCCATATTGCCATAGTGTTCGACTGGTTAATGTATAAAAGTACACAAAAAGTATGAATTATCTTTTTTGAGCGTAGATTAAAAAAAAGTTTTTTATTTGTTACCACTGGTTCGATGTCTCTGATGATGGACTGTTAGTCCAAGAGGATATTCACCAGCCCAGTAGGCAGTACTTTGGTTCTGACCCAATAGCCGATTCTATTTGGAACCTTACAATATCTAAATTTTTATCAATTTTATTGAAAACTAAGGAGTATCTCCCTCATGCAAAGCACTGTCCTTAGCTGATTTTGGCTGTACATTAAGATCATTCTTTATTAGTTTTTTAACATATTTGACTTTATGGTCTTCCAAGCGTTTAGATTTTATCTGCACTGAAGATACACTAGTTGTCGAAATGCGGATATGCCGAACCTAATTTCACAGTAACTTCCGTATTTAATTAATATAAATGGTTGTCAACATCAGTTATCATTGGCAATAAAAACAAGATGTTGTCAGAAACAACAGCTGTCCCCGCACTCCCTCTTTAACACAGAAAACAGTTGTTATATACCCGGGGCATAATTTTTTTCATTATTTTTAAAATCTAACTATTGATAGTCGTTATTGTTACTAAAAGAATTCTAGGATATATGGTTGATATCAAGTAGAATTACCAAAAAAATAACTGGTCTTTGAGACTTCCATGAAATTTACCAAAATTGGAATCAATATTTTTGAAATCCATATGTTGAAACTGTTTGCCATAAACTACAAAAAAAAATCCAAGTACAGTTGCTAGGTAGAATTCCAAAAAATAAGTGGTCTCTGAAACTTTCGGGAAATTTACCAAAACTGGAATCAGAAATGTTTGAAATCCAATTGATGAAAATTTTTGTCCTGAAGTACACAAACATTTTAAGTACAGTTGCTAGATATAATTAAAAAAAAAATAAAAAATAAAAAAAAAATAAGTGGTCTTTGAGACTTTAGGAAATTTACCAAAATTGGAACCGTCTTTCAGAATCCTAAGTTTTCAGAATTTTGTTTTTTACCAAACACTTGTCAGAATATAAGATAATATGCGAAAATTTCAAAAAAAATATGTGTCTTTGACATTTTCAGAAAATTAACCAAAGTTGGAACCAGAACCAAAATTCCAAAAGCTTATTGCAAATCTATAGCCTATATTCAACAATTCTGCATAAAGATTCACAATAATGTAATTCCTAAATCCTAAAATGTAGGAGGAGTTTGCGTCAAAATCCAAATCTTTGGGTCTTCGTTAAAATTGACACCAAGACCAATATAAAGAATCCGAAAACTTATTGCGCATCTAAAGACTATATGATACAGTTCTGCAACAAAATTTAAACCCTAAATCCATAAATGTAGGAGGAGTTTGTGTCACATGCCACATGTGTAAAAATTGACATCACGGGGGCCTTGTTTGCACCAAGACCAATATCGAGAATCCGAAAGCTTTTGGTGCATCTATGCAACAATTCTACAACAAAATTAAATCCCTAAATCTAAAAAATGTAAGAGTTTGAGTCACAAGAAAAGTGTGACGGACGGACGGACAGACGGAGGGTAAAAAACAATATCCCCGAACTTTCTTCGAAAGTGCGGGGATAATGATGTAGCAGGACTGTGTAAAATACTATTTACTGGACAGCTTGCACTCCAACTCAACTATCAGTCTGAAGAAGAGGAAAATGGCGTTGACTTTTTGGTCTACAAGCGTTAAGATTTTATCTGCATTAAAGAGACATAAGTTGTCGAAATGCGGATATGGCGAATCTAAATTCACAGTAACTTCCGTATTTAATTAATATAAATGGTTGCCAATATACAATTAATGACTTTTGATGAGGTTAATACCACAATTTAACAACCAAAGAGATGATTATACTGTTTCTACTTTGGGCCGAAATAGATTTCCCCTGTTACTATATATGGGTACACGCTGAAGTGTTAAAAAATGATGTTAACCTCACGTGCTAAATTGCGCGGTGATCATCACATTAAAAACTAGGATTTTCCCTGTTACTATTTATGGGTACACGCTGAGGTGTTTAACAGTGATGTTAACTTAACGTGCTAAATTGCGCGGTGATCATCACATTTTGAAAGTGAATGCGAAGTACTGATTTATCCAATCAGAATATTGTATATTTATAGTCATATAATAACATCAGTTGTCATTCGCAATAAAAATGATGTAGCAGGACTGTGTATAATACTATTTACTGGACAGTTTCCACTCCAACTCCATGGCATCTAATGTATTTTATCATCGTTAATAAAAGTATCTTCATAATAACCCAGAACAATTATAGTGTTAGAATAAAAGGTCATCTAGCTTAAAAATGTATGCTCAATCGTTTTAATGTCCAGTACTGCGAGTCCACATAACTATCAGTTTGAAGAAGAGGAAAATGGCATTTTGATAAACAGTCATATTGGGCCTGGAGGAGGAATCGATGAGAAGTTCGTGAGTATTCGTATTTCATTGACCTGATAACTAAAACAGGCTTAGTACGTCCTCTGTATTTCAATCTTCTTGGACGTTGCAATAGTAATTGGAATTATTATGATTTATTATGATTTATATTTTATAGGTTAAACTAGTAGATACAGAAGCCAAATCGTACACAAAGGATTACATTCATTCCATGGTAGAATATAACTACATGAAATGTGATATATCTGATGACAATAATCATGCGGACAATATTATTGAGTTATTGGGCAAGAAAGTCAGTGAGTTATCTTCCTGTTTTACCTATGATGAGTTCTGTGTCCACCTTCGGCAATATTATGTCAAAAATTAGGATTGCCTGGTATAACGCCTTCTGCTGTTCAAACCGCTAAAAGTAAGAAAAAGACATACGATACTATTAGGAATGGCACTTGTAATAAAACAGAAATTCTATCCCCAATTTCATTCCGAATCAAAGAAAAAAAGGGATATATATTGCATGTAAATGGGCTGTCGTATCTGATGGTACTAAAACCTGAACACGACCATTTTGCTATGGGAGTCATGAAAGTCATTTCAGAATCGGACACATTTGAAAAATATAGAAAATTACAAAATTCGTTCAATATTGACTGGTTTGGAGCATAATATGGCAACAGTATTGTTTTAATGGGGTATTTGCAGGGAATAACTTGTGAGGCAATTTTAGTTATTTTCAAAGGAGAATTAATTAAAGGTGTTATTTGTGTCATTGGTCCGAAATTTAGAGATCTTGGTCCTACATACCCACCAGTTTTTGCAGTTACAACTACGTGCTTTAGTTCCCTTCTTCCACAGGATGAAGAAAAGGAATTGATCCATGCATCGTTCAGATGTTGTAAGAAAATTGGGCTGATTCACTGTGTTTGTAACATGGAGATGGTGTTAACAAACACTGGATATAAACTTGTGGAAATTAATGGCCGACCCGGATCATACCGTAAATGGTCCGTAGTCAGAATCACTTATGACATCTGGGTTACAAAAGCTCTTATTTCTTGTGGAATAAAACCGATTTTACCTGAAAATCAAAAATGTTTTGCTATTGGGTGTTATCTACATTCTTCTATTCATAAAACAGCACTGTTAAAAAAGGAACAGGTGAAAAAATACAAGCTCTTTGTGAGAGTAATGATATTGTATATTTTAAAAACCAATTAGATTTCTGTGAGAAGGAGGACGAATATCTAAAGCCATACGCTCATTTGGTAGCTCTTGACAAAAGAAGTGCAAATGCTGCAAAAATAAAACTAATTCAAATCCTTCTTGAACTTGGGCTTTCCAGTGAGGATTTTGACATTGAAAGGATGACCGAAATATTCACCTAACGGCTAGAGTGAAACGTAAAACAAACTACAAACCTTATTCCCTTCATAATGGTATTGTCATTTGATCATCATTTGTGTGACCAGTTCTTACACAAGTACATCGTGTACATTCTGACAAATAATATTCATATTTACACCATATGTGTGTCCAATTAAAATTTTGAAATACTTATACTTGTTAAACATTTTAAGTACAGATTGAGATTTATTATATTGAATGCTTATAAAGGAACCAATTGGAACATCGTTTAATTTTTATATGTTCCGTGTTCAAAATTAATTGCGTTAACATGATAGCCTGCAGGTATCGGCATGACCACCTTTCTAGTACACCGTTTCAAATTAATAATGGAAAGATATGAAATAAATGCAAAGAAGACAAAATCTCTACAAATATATTGTAAAACTAAGCAATGAAAAACGCTTTTATTGTTGTGCTTCATCTTGAAGTCACCATGATCGACAATGAACTTTACACATACCTCATAGTAAGTTCAAGAATGCCCCTAGCATCGAGGGAACGGAATTCATCGCTAAATGTCGCGCAAAGCTACATCCATGTCTTTTTTTTACCCATTCATAATGGAAGCGGCATCATCATATACATAAACTTATCTGGCAAAGTTTTCTGTCATGCATTGTCCGACAAAAAAAAACTAATAGAAGACGATTGAATTCGGGCACTCATCGAGCCAATAGTAAGAAAACTGGACATAATAAAATCAAGAGACGTAGACACAATAAACAAGTGGTCAGAATAACAATTTGAAATAACAAAAAATAAAAAAAAGCCAAAATGATAGTGCATCTATATGTGCAATTCTCTCAAGAACAAGTACACCATTACTTAAATGTATATAGAGCATTTTCATTTTCACCCAAATTCATATTTTTTTTAAAAGCTACAAAAATTTCCATTGTAAAAATACATAAGTTTGTATCAAATGAAAGCTGAATTGAGCAGCCATACAGTGAATAATTTCTGCAATTTCACGTCTTTTTAGTGTGCTTGGATACAAAAACACTTCTCTATCTGCAAACAAATTGTGACAGTTACGATTTTTGGGATGTTATATTGATTTGATTTAATATTCATCTTTGGCATTTTTTCTTCTTTTTATACCTGATTTGTCAGTTATTGTAAATATTAAAAAAAATAAAAGTATTGAAGCCGATAACTGTTGTTTTTTCCTGATAAAATGTTAGAATACTTTTTATTATACGAAGTTGGAATAATTGAAATCTGAATCTGTACATTGTTTAATAAAAGTCTGAAATGTCGTTTATGGTATACAGGGGTGGATCCTTGATTTCAGAGATAAGCTTGGCATAATTCCTGAAAAGGGTATAAAAACTGCTATTTGTCCATTAAAAATTCCTCACGGAATTAATAAAATACTTTTGCGTCAGTTAACATACCATATTAGCACCCCTCTAAAAGAAAGGGGAAAAAATGAATATTAAAACTATGCATGATGTTAAATTAGTGAATGTACTGTGTTTTCAATCTTAATGCAACCTCATCTTACACACAGAGGCTTTTCAAAGAAAAGTGATTTTTTGTCGGCCTTTCATTTTACATTTTTAGCCCACCTGGCCAAATTTTTTTTTACGAAATGCTTAGAGCAACCTAAATCGTGATTTAGGAAAAGAAAAATCACAGATTTGCATAAATCATTAGAATAAAAAACATAAGTGTGAGCAAAGCCCAATCATGTATACCTTTCTCCCCATTTTATTCTAGCAAAAAAAAATCCCATTAAATTAAGTTTTAAACTAGTTGGTGCAAAATTGCAATATGTATTGTATATTTTGTGAAGTTTCCACTAAGTTGTCTATAAGAGGAGTTGTCACCACAAAGTGGGTACATCTTTGGCGGATTTAACTACGAACGGACGAACGGACACCTCATAGGCGTTATATACCGCCCTTCCTGAATATTAGGAAGGTCGGCGGGCTTCAGCGGCGGCGACAGTGTTTTACCAGCAGACTAGATTCCTTGAGGTAGCCGGCAGTTTAGCGGCGAGCACTCTTTGACCCTTCTTTCAAAATTACGTTTTGTCATATGCCTTTTCTGTTCCAAGATAATGGTCATTGAGTTAGTAGTCTGCCTGTATTGGTTTTTATTCGCATGTTTATGATACTATAGGGAAACAGGATAGAGAAAGGGGAGGTTTTGGGTACCCATTAACCGGTTTAACCCCACCACTGGCTTTTGCTAGTGCCGGTACTAAGTCCGGCTATCCCGAGATCCTATCGTTATTTATGTTTGTCTCTTGTTTTCATTATTGTTTTTCTGGTGCAGTTTGCTTGTAAATTGTGGCATGTGATTGTAGTTCCTGGCCATTGTAGTTGCTTGCTGTTATCCTGTTTTTGTAATTCGTTATGTACATTATTACTCTAAGAAAATACAAATATCAATTATTCTTTCTGCTGAAATGAGCAGTAGAAATCATGTCTCAAGACAGAAAACATTTGAAAAAAAAGAAAGCAGGAAGTCGTAATATTAAGGTGGTTGGTGTTGTTCGGCGGTGAAAATACCTACCTTGGTATTGCAAGGCTTTAAAGCAATTATAATGTTAAAAAAGCTACATCGGATTGGCTTACCTGTTTCCCCTAGATCATTGTGTGATTACTTGAAATACGTTCAAGGACGGTGTAATTTAGACAGCTGTTATAATACTGACCTCCTAAACAGAAATTTGTGGTTAAAAGACACTAGTAGTTTATTACGAATTTGTCCCTAGCACGCCCCATATCAATTGTTTAATTTTTTTTTAATGTAAAATAAGGAGGATAACAAGAAACACCTACAATAGCTGAAAATTATGATATCATGCCACAATCTGTCAGGAAAACACGAATCAGACAAAAGACAAACGTAGACAACGATAGGAACTCGGGACAGCCGGACTTGGTACCGGCACTAACAAAAGCCAGCGGTAGGGTTAAACCAGTTTATGGATAACCAAACCTCCCTTTTATTTGTCCCGTTTCCCTTTAGTATGAAAACCATAAGAATTAAACCCGATACACGATATATATCATCTAAAAATTCATTTTGAGCATTTTTAACTGTCCCTTCACAATGCAAGGAGAAATCAGAAAAATTTCGAGATATACCTCGGCTCCCCCATTTTATTCCAGAGGTTTAAAAAGTAAAAATAACCCCAAAAAACAAAAGCAAAAATAAAAAAAAACAAAAACAAAAACAAAACAAAACAAAAAACAACAAAAAAATAATAATACATAAATAAAAATAAATAATTAAAAAAAAACAAGTCATATCAAATTTCAAAATAGCTGATGGACAATGAAATGGTTTAGGAAGACTTGTCACCATAAAGTGATTAACTCTATGGCAGACGGAATAACGAACGGACACCATGATCACCATACACCATCGGGGTATACATTTTCAAACGTCTGTGTTTTTTTTTTCACAAAAAGCTGTTAAAAGATCGAGTAGTTGCAGGTTTTTCACCGGTTGATTAGCATTCTACGTTTATTTTGGAAGTTGTCCGCAAGCAAGTAAAAAATAAGTCCTTTTAATAAACATTAGTTAATGAACAACAAGAAGTAAAGTTGTTACTAAATTGCGGACAACTTTGAAAGGTCCTCGAAGGACATGTGATGTTAAAAATAACAATTTTGAGTCATATATTATGACGTCATTAGACATTTTAATTGCCGTAGTTGTCAGCCCAAATGGGATTTTTATACAATAAATAAAGAAAACAAGTTTGCGACGAATTTTATTTCTAAGTTTTGACAGATTTCAGGCCAAAATCGGATATTATTATCCCTGGTCATTTCAAAATTGTTTTTTAATCAATGAAATTTGTTTCTTATTAATATTGATAAATAACTAAATACCAAAGTTACTGTGAATTTAAATTCTGCATATGCGCATTTTGACAAATTATGTCACTTCAGTAAAGATAAAATCTAAATGTTTGGAAGACCACAAACTCAAAGATGTTTAAAAACTGATAGAGAAGACATAACCAATATGATCTAAATGTGAAGCCAAAATCAGCTAAGGACAGAGCTTAGCATAAGGGAGACACTCCTTAGTTTTCTACAAAATTTACAAAAATTTAGATATTGTAAGGTTCCAAATAGAATCGGCTTTCGGGTCAGCACCGAAGTACTGACCCCTAGATGCTTTGTTTGGGTGGTTTTATCCTGGATATGGAATGTTGTCTCCTTGACATATACCCCATTTCCTTTCTTTTTCATACTGGGTTGGTGAATACCCTCGGGGACTAACAGTCCACCAGCAGTGGCATCGACACAGTGGTAATAAATGGCTAAATACCGAAGTTACTGTGAATTATAAATATTAAGAAATTAGCAGAAATTAGAAATTTCAATAAATCAATTGCTAATATTCCTAATTGATTTATCAATATTTATGGATGAATTGTTGATATTTACAATTGATTTATTGATAGTTTAAATTCAATTGTTAATATGTTAGTATAATTTTTTTTCTAATTATTAATAAATGAATTGTAAATATTTATAATTCGTGGAAAAATTATTATTGGCAATTGTATTCTAAATATTAATTAATAACTTGTAAATATCAATACTAGTAAATGATTTTTATTATTCATAATTGAACTATTGGAATTTATAATTCATTTATAAATATTAACAAATGTATTTCAAATATTAAGCATTAATTTTTAATATTAATAAATCAGCCATTTTTGTTCACTCTGGGTTGCCATTCGACTCCGATGACACAAGATACGATAGCATACGATAACGTAATCGTTGCACAGAACGACAGTAGACTGAAAGCGTTTATATCAGAGTGACAATTAGATTATAATTACCACCTAAGAAAGAAAAGAAAAGTTTTTTTATCACTATAATGAAAGAACAAAACTCAAAGGTTGACATTTCGCATCCCCCTTGAATTTGAATTCCGGAATTTCTGGTCTTTTTATTGATAGTGAACCTCTGTTCCGTTGAAAGAACAAAATGTAAACGTCTGGTGTATGATGCTTATGAGGGAACTTAATAAGTTTTCAAAGGTTGCCGTTTGGCGTTCAAGCTGTCTGCCCTTTTTTTAAGTTTTGAGGTAAATTATGACATTTTTTACCAGGCCATTAACAGGAATATTGGGGTGCTGTAAAGGGATTATTTGGCACGATATGAATCAAAGTTCAAATAACAATTATATGAGAAAACATTTTCTCCTTATTACTTCATATAGGTTATAAAATGGTAATAAAATTCTAAATAGAAAAAAGAAGGGAAACGGGGAATGTGTCAAAGAGACAACGACCCAAAGGGGAGTAATAACAACTCAAAGCCACCATAAGATCTTCAATGAAGATCAATGAACGGTGAGGAAACCCCACACTCAACGGCAGGTCAGAGTCGGCCCCTAAATAAAGATTAATCAAGTTTATTTCTACAAGTTTTCGTTTGGTTAGCACTACAGTATAGACTACACATGCAGTCTTATTTTGGAACTTTAGAATCAGAATTGTAGTAAAAGTAATTCAAAAACTACAATTGTTGCTTTCAGCAGCTTGGATATTCCCGGACCTTTCAAAAAGCCTACAACACATCAAGATTTTTAGCGTAAACAAGAAAAAAATCTAGATCCCCCCTGAATAAAAAAACCCATAAAAATAATAATAATAATAAGGAAAAAAAACGAAAAGCAAAAAAACAAAAAAAAAAAAAGCAAAAAAGAAAACAAACAAACAAAACAAAACAAAATCAGAAACAAAGGAAACAAATAATAACAAAAAAAACAAAAAACAAATAAAAAACAAGAAACAAAAAAAAAACGAAACAAGATACAAAAACAAAAAATAAAAAAATCGGATGGAAACTGTTCTCTGTAGAGTTTTCTTTCATTTTATATTGGCTGCTAATATGGCTTTAGATGTATGTGGATATAATTGCTAGTTGATATAATTTTGTCTATTTCATGCATTTAGAATTGAACTTTGACAATGAAAAAAGTATCAATGTGCAAAAATATTTTACCCTGTTTGAATGGATAAACCTCAAGGATACCGGATGCTTCTGAAAACTGAAGCTCGTACCCACTTAACTGCAGAATGAAAATATTGATTTTTCTACATAAAGTCATAAGAACAGGGGACAAGGAGCATTTTACCATCTTTTAACTTTGTGTTGTCATGCTTGCTACTTACGGTTTTATCAACGTTATAGATTTAAATCGTATGATTTGTAATTCCCCCAAAAAGGTTGAAAAATAACTCATCTACATTGTATTACATACAAAAAATACCGAAGTTGCATCAAAATGTTATATCTAGCTCTATACATGTATTCAACTGACGGTATACAATGTAGTACGTAGTACCCGGAGCACGCCAAAGACCACTTCAATAAAAGCATTGTAAGCCTGCCTTGAGCGTTATGAAAGCTTATCTAAGCTTGAGAGGGATTGGTGTAAGTTGAAATAACTTACTGTAATTGTACTTATTTACGCGATGTACTTATTTTCACGAATTTCGCGGTCGGCTACTTTACGCGAAAATAAGTACCTGCGAATGTAATAATTTAACATTAAAGTTATAAGGAAAGCACTCACTTTCGTGAAATTAAATACACGCAAACTTGTCTAGGATGGATTCTTCGCGAAAATAGTAAAATTACAGTATTCCAAGATCAGAAATTAATCAATTTGTTTGTCTATAAACTAGTCAAGATATCAATACAACATAAATACTATGCACTTTATAAAACAAAATGGACAAGCAGAACTAAAAAATAAATTTCTATAATGTTTTGGGAACGATTTTCCTGGATTTATAAAATCTCTACCTTGACGTGCTACACATGTTGTAAGTCAAAACAATATAAAATTCTCAATCTAACAATAAAATAAAAAATAAAAAAAACATAGATCCATAGCAGTTTTTGTAAAACACCATGGACATTCATCAGTAAAACAAGCTTTTAGTTCATTTTTTTGTGATCAATCATTTATCCCTTACCTGTCTAAAAATGAGAGTCGGTCCTTTCGCGGACGCCATAGGAAGAAGATCATGAAGATAAGCGTATTAAAGAAAAAGGTGAAAGTTGTCTTTCTGACAATTTTACCCACCCCTTTTTTATATATAGACCTACGTTGTTGCCATTAAATTTTAATGCAACTCGGTCACAATTTTGTCATCCTCACTTTGCATTTTCTCAAGTCTGCCCGCAAATCAAAACAGAGCTCATAAAGGGTTTTTGAATTTTAAATGAACCATTTTAAGAAACTATTTAGATAAAACGAATTTTGATTTACGTAAAACCACCATTTTGCGGCTTTGGACATTCCGCAATACCCGTTTGTGATTGGAGATGATAGTTGTAGTGTAGTGTCCACACACACTTAATTTTGCACTTGCATTATTGATTCAGGGTTAAGTGAGCGGTAACATGAGTGGTTGTAATTCGGCGACAACTCTAGTTTTGTTTCTTATATTTGATCCTAGTTGTTGCCACTCATTTAACTCGTCTCATCACAAGGGATCGGTCTACATCTTTACCTGTATTTTTTTCCAAACAATTTCGTAGTGCTTCGAAAGTAATTTTAATGGAGCCGTATTAAAATTAAATGAAGGATGAACTTGTTTGTTTTGAATATTTGATCTAACAAATGACCACTCATTTCATAATTATGAGATATTATTTCATACTTGAGATATTATCTCATAATAATAATAAGATAAGAAGTAATAATTATGAGATATTATCTCATAATGATGAGATAATTGTTCATGATTATGAAATAATATTTCGTAATAGTGAGATTATTACTCATAATTATGAGATATTATTTCAAGATTATGAGATATCATCTCATTATTATGGGATATTATTTCATAATTACGAGAAATTATCTCATAATTATAAGTAAATACGTCAAATTTATGAGATAATTATTTCATAATATTGAGATAATTATCTCATAATTATGAGTAATAATCTCATTATTACGAAATATTATCTCATAATTATGAACAAATATCTCATCCTATTAGATAATATCTCATAATTATGAAATAATATCTTATAACTATGAGATGTTATCTCATAATTATGAGATGTAATTCTTAATTGTGATATGTTATCTCATAATCACGAGATATTATCTCATAATTACGATATATATGTGGCATCAATACGCTTCCGTATAATTTTGATAAAATACAAGTACGAATTTTGTCATTTCCTTAAATGTGTTATGTACATATGTTCATCATTTTCACTTACTATATGAGGGGCTAAACGGAACCAAAGTTGTATAAATATATGCAGATTACCTATTTTTTTCAAAGTATTTCGATAGGATCTTTTTCTTTTGATTCCTCTTGTTGTAAGCTTTCAGTAGTATACCACTTGATTTAACATCTATCTTTCTTTTTGATATTAACTCCTCAGTAGTTTGTACCATTTCGCTTTCAGTATAACAATTACTCTTCATAACATTGTAAATTATAAGGTCAGGCAATTATAAAAATATAAATGGCTGCGCCAATGAAACAGGCACGTTGTATTTCCTGTCAATGAAAATGTAAGATTTATGATCTGAAGAGCATAACCGACCGTAGAAACTTGTTCAAAGGGATATATTAACAACATTTTATGAAAAAAGACCCAAATTATATACATATTACAACACTTTGGCCAAAGCATCGCCAAAAATGAGTGACCTGAGGTGTCATTTGGACATTTCCATATCAAAAGTAACAAATCAAGCTACATGTAAATTAAATCAGGATAGTATTTTACTTTGGCGAAGAATCCTTTTACGGCGATATTTTCTAGAATTAGGTAATCTGACCACAGTGAATGTTGATTGGGTCGATTCAGATGGAAAATGTAAAAACATGATAATCAATGACAAGTGCTCTCCCTTTGCCTGGAAAAAGCCGAAGAAAGAGTTGTTTTGGAACATTAGGATAAGAAAAAAAGTTGGGTTTTTTCATTGTATTACACAACAAATAAATGCTCAGTTCAGGAGCAGTTATCTCCAAGTTGGATCAAACACGAATTTCCCATCTTCAAAGAAGCGACAGAAAAAAATTTGCTGTACAAAGGGAGATAACAAGAATGTTGATATTGAAATAGATAAGATTAAAAAAAAAATAAAGAATTCTTTGACAAAGACTTATATGTTCAACTGGAAATAGATAAAATACCTCAAAATCAAACACCTGAAACTGAAAAGAAAACAGATGAGAGTAGTATTAATTTGAATAAAAGAGAAACACAAGAAAATAAAGTACCTAATAATAACATACAAAATGGTAACCCAGGTGATACTTCCAGTAAACAAAACATTGAAAGTAATCTCATAGAACTTGAAAAAGAAGTAGAGACTCAAAGTAAAGAACAAGAACATCTCAAAGAAGTTTTTCACAAATTAGAATTAGCTTTTGCAGAAAGGGGGGAAATGATAACCCAATTATTGACCAAAGAAAATCAAGAAAAACCTGAGCAAAAAGAGAACATAAAACAAAAAGAAACGGAAGATCTAAATAACAAAATGAGTGAAGTAAACAAAACAATAGATGAAAAAATGAGAGGAATTAACAAGAAAATAATTGTCATAGAATTTGAAATTAAAAAAAAGCTTGAATATAAGTCAAATACAATATTATCCATAATTGTTGAGAAAAAAAAATGAAATAGTACATTCTTTACAAGGTCAATGCCAAGATTTACAACAAGTATTTAAGAAGATGTCCGTAAGAAAGAAACTGAAATAGTAAGAAGGATTGATGATTAGAAATCAGAAATATTAACTAGAGGCTCACACGAGCCTGTATTGCTCACCTGGTGACTGGTTTTATTCATTGTCACCAAGAGACAATCCATTAATGGCATTATTATCCATACTATACATCAGTTCACCAGAATTTACAGTTTCTGACATACATACTTAAGTCACAAGCTTTGAAAGAAACCACCCAAGGACTATTGTGACCAAGTTTGGTTCCCATTGGCTCTGTAGTTTCAGAGAAGATCTTTGAATGCATTTCACATAGGGTCACTATGTTACACTATGTTTCCCCCTGGCGGCCATCTTGGATGAGGTATGAACATAAAAATCACAAACTTTAAAGGCGACCACCAATGGACTATTGTAACCAAGTTTGGTTCCAATTGGCTCAATAGTTTCAAAGATCTTTAAATGCATTTCAGATAGGGCCCTTATGTTAAACTATGATCCTTGATGGCGGCCATCTTGGATGATGTACCAACATAAAAATCACAAACTTTGAAGTGGATCACCAATGGACTATTGTGACCAAGTTTACTTCCAATTGGCTCATTAGTTTCAGAGGAGATCTTTGATAGCATTTCAGATAGGGTCCTTATGTTAAACTATGTGAAATGCATTCGGCCATCTTTAATGATGTACCAACATAAAAATCACAAACTTTGAAGTGGATCACCAATGGGCTATTGTGACAAAGTTTGGTTCCAATTGGCTCATTAGTTTCAGAGAAGAAGATCTTTGAATGCATTTCACATAGAGTCCTTATGTTAAACCATGTTCTTCGCTTGCGGCCATCTTGGATGAGGTATGAACATAAATATCACCAACTTCGAAGGGGACCGCCAATGGACTATTGTGACTAAGTTTGGTTCCAATTGGCTTGGTAATTTCAGAGAAGAAGATGTTTGAATGCATTTCACATAGGGTCCTTATGTTAAACTATGGATGAGGTATGAACATAAAAATCACAAACTTTGATGTGGATCACCAATGGATTATTGTGACCAAGTTTGGTTCCAATTGGCTCAGTAGTGTCAGAGAAAAAGATCTTTGAATGCCTTTCCCATAGGGTCCTAATGTTAAACTATGTTTCCCGCTGGCGGCCATCTTGGATGAGATACGAACCTGCTGGACATCTGTAGAAATTGTAGTCCTCGATAAGCTTAACACTTTTGCAATTCAAACTTAACCTCTATCACAAATAGTTTTTGAAATAAAAGTAAAAACGTATAAAAATCGTGAAAATTCAACAAAAAGGGGCTATAACTCCTATATGGGTCGTCAGATTCTTTTCAAAATTGCAGGACATGTAGATCTTATTATGCTGACAATTTTTGTAATTAATTGTTACACCTATCTGCATTCATTTTCAATATATAAGACGAAAAGTAACAAAAAATCGGAAATTTTGCGGAAAAAGGGCAATAACTCCAAGACCGATAATCGGATTTTCTCCAAAATTGCAGGGTGGGTAGATCTCATCATGCTGATCCCTTTTGCACCATGTCAGATTTTTGATATCTGTAACGGTTTTTGAGTTATTTGCATAAAACAGAAATTTACCCCTATGTTCTATTTTTAGTAACAGCGGCCATGTTGTTTAGTCTACGGACATAAAAATCACAAACTTCAAAGTGCATACCCAGGTGATGATTCAGACTAAGTTTCGTAATATTGGCCCAGTAGTTTTAGAGGAGAAGATCTTTGAATAAAAGTTAACCGACGGACGGACGACAGACGCCGAGTGATGGCAAAAGCTCACATGGCCTTTGGCCACATGAGTTAAAACATTAAATGAAAAAAGGTCAGAGATAACCAACTTGCTTCAAGATAATCAACAAGTTCTAGTACAATAGGAAGCAAAAACTAAATTCGAAGATCCAGTGAAGATTTTTGACAAACTACAGGATGTAAAGGATATCTGTAAAACCACATCAGACACTAACTTACAAACACTTAGAAAAATTGGAGAGGTAAACAAAAAGTGTAGAGAAATAAAATCAATAATAACAAACATTAAACCAATCAATGATGAAGTAAAAGATGGACCAAAAAAAAAAACACTTAAGAGGATGAAAATTAGGAAATGAAAACAAACACTCCACAAAATATAGACCTTTGGATGGTGGGCACATCAATCATAAAAAACGTGTACGTAATAAAATGTATAGTCGTAAAAAGGTCCGTGTTACACAATTATGGGATAAAACTGTTACTGGAGCAATCAAGTTTATACCATCCGGGAAAGTCAAAACAAATAACTTACTTCTACAGGTTGGATCTAATGATTTAGAAAACAAACTCCAGACACCGTCATTAATGAAATTGAAGATCTGTGTAGAATCGTGAAGTCTACTATGCCAAACACAAATATAGCAATTGGTGAAATTTTACCTAGATGTTATCCTGATGATAGGTTAGGATCTGATAGTTTTAATAAAAAATTTCAGTTATATAATTGTCTTTTGAAAGATTTCTGTTCAGATAAAGATGTATCACTGGTTAAACTTGACAGAATTGATACTTCTCACATGTATGATGGTATACACTTAAAAGAACAGGGTGTAAGGATGTATGTTTCTTGTGTTAAAGAGGTTATAAATCCTTTAATGGGTATGAAATCAATTGATTATCAAAGTAATAATTCAGGGTATAGAAAAAAAAATCACATCAAGGTCAGGGTTGTTATAATTCTAATTTTCAAAAGCCTTACTATAGAAAATGGAAACAAGGTAGGCAAAGCTATGGTAATTTACAAGAACATTTTGGTAGAGCGAGACATTTTGATTATACTGACAAGTATAATAGAAAAGAAAGTGAAATGTATAAGATGTTTGAATATATACTTCAGAACATGAATATGTAAACTTTTTATAATCACTTATTGGTTATTAGGTTAGTGAGATTTACTCAAGTGTGTCATGTGGAAATTTGTATTTTTCAGTTTATATACGAGTATGGAAATATTCAATCTATCAATGAAAGTTATTTAGTTTTCTTGAAATGCATAACAAATATGGAAAATCATAGAGCTATACTGAATTTATTAAATTTTATAATATTGAAAGTAATAGTCATCAAATTTAAATAGAGTTATCTATCTTTACGTGGAATTTTTACAAATGAAGGTCTTCTTTTCGTATTCATGTGTAAAGTACATGTCAATATTTGTTAAGAAAAAAAAACGAAGAAAGAATCAACTAAAACATTATTATCCGAAAATATTCTATACTACTGTGTTTATTCTTATAATATTCAGCTAAATTTCACTTTATGTGTTATAATTATGATTATCTTGTATGGAAGGTTACAATGTATGTATTTTCAGATCATTTATTTTATTTTATTATTACTGTCTCAATATTAAATCATACAAATATTTTAAATCCATTTCTATTTCCAGTCGGAATGTACATGAATTAGGGCAGAAACATAGAGATCCAGATTTTACAGACTATTTTAAATATGATATAAATATTTTAATTGAAACTTGGAATAATGATAAAACTAATATAAGAATACCAAACTACGAATGTTTCTCAGCAAACTCACCACATTATGATAATGAATATGAAACATTAGAAAATGAAATTCATCATATTTCTCAAAATGGTCAAATACTAATGATGGGTGATTGGAATTCAAGAACCTCAAACTTAGCAAACTTTATTGTAGATGATGAAAACAATGACCATTTAAGTGAAATTTTACCAAATAGCTACACTGCAGATTTACAATTTTTGAGAAAATCACAAGATAATACTATAAATGTACAAGGTAGAGAACTACTGGACCTCTGTGTCTAGCCAAACTAAGATTTTTAAATGGTAGATTTATCGGAGATCTTATAGGAAATGTTACATGTTTTAATAAAAATGGTTGTAGAGTGGTGGAATATGCAATCGTGAGCGAAAACTCTTATCCACTATTAAATATTTTAGAGTTCAATTACCAACCAATTTCTCTGATCATAATCAATTAATAACTTATTTAGAATGTGATGGAAAGATACAAAACTATCCAGTTGAATATAATAGACAAGAATATGAATTTAAATGGACTAAACTTTCAAAAATGTTATAAGAAAAGGCACTATGTGAAAACTATACATGCCAAAATATTATAAATTATAACGAAATTAATTTTGAAAAGACTTTAGATGGAGTCAACTTAGCAAATGATAAAATATCAGAAATTTATATAAATTTATCAACTAAGTGTATGAAACAAAAATATTTCAAAAAGAAAAAAAGTAAGAAGAAATCTCCTCATATCAATAGTATCTTGAATTAAGAAGTATTGTGAAAAAGTATAGCAAACAAATGAATTTATTCCCCTTTAATCAAGAAATCAGACATAAATTCCTATATTATTCTAAATCATTAATATTTAAAAAAAGAATACAAGCAAAGTATAATTAATAAAGTAAGTAATCTTTCTTCTAATGAAAGTAAAGAATTTTAGAAAATATTAAAAAATATAAAATATGAAAATGACATATCAGATGCACCAGAAATTAATTTAAATCAATTCGCTAATCATTTTAAAGATCAAGGAAATCCTAGTAAAATTGATCAAATATTTGAAAATCAAATAAACAATGAATTAAAAAATCAAGAACAAAAACTCATCAAAAAAGAAACTGATAAACCTATAACAATTTCAGAAATTAAAGATCAAATTAAAAGACTAAAAAATGGTTAAAGTTGTGGACCTGATCTTATATACTATGAAGTAATAAAGAACAGTAGTTCTGTTCTTTTAGCATCTTTAGCCAAATTTTTTAATCTGATAATAGATACATCCTTGTATCTAGAAAAATGGAATCATTTTTATATTGTTCTTATTTTCAAAAGTGGGGACACCTCTATTCTATCAAATTACAGAGGTCTTTCCCTCACAAATTGCCTGAGTAAATTATTAAACTCTATTATAAATATGCGACTTTTAAACATATTTGAAGATAAGATAAATCCATCACAATTTGGATTTCGCAAGAACAGTAGAACTTCTGATAGTATATTAATTGTCAAAACTTTAATAAACAAATATGTTAATACTGATAAAAAGAAATTATATGGCTGTTTCGTAGATTTACGAAAAGCATTTGATTCTGTATGGAGAACCGGATTGCTACACAAACTCTTAAAAAATGATAAAATAGGTAAAAATTTATATTATGTCATCAAAAATATGTACAGCAGAACTACTGCATCAGTAAAATCTAAAAATTTATTATCAGAATATGTATATATAGAGAGAGGAGTGAAACAAGGTAATAACTTGAGTTCATTGCTCTTTGATATTTACATCAATGATATTCCAAATAATTTTGATGAAGATTGCAATCCTGTCACTCTTCAAAACAAGTCTAATCGTTTTATTCGTATGTTTTTGTACTATATGGAAACGGGACAGATAAAGGGGAGGTTTGGGTACCCATAAACCGGTTTAATCCTACCACTGGCTTTTGCTAGTGCCGGTACCAAGTCCGGCTGTCCCGAGTTCCTATCGTTGTCTACGTTTGTCTTTTGTCTTATACGTGTTTTTCTTGTGTGGTTCCCTTGCAAAATGTTGCATGTAATTATAATTTTCAGCCATTGTGGGTATTTCCTGTTATCCATTTTTTAACATTTAAATTATTTAATGTTTGCAGATGACTTACTTTTACTATCTGAAACTCCAGAAGGACTTCAAAATTCTATCAATAAACTAAATGAATATTGTCTTAAGTGGCAACTTGGTATAAATGTTAAAAAAAAAACTAAAGCTATGGTATTTCAACAAAAAACATATAAGATAAAAAGAATGAGTTTTGTCTTAATTGTGAAAAAATAGAAAAAGTACTAAAATATAAATATTTAGGCAATATAATTGAGTCTTCGGGAAAGTTTCATTCATCTCATTTAGAACTGGCAAAAAAGGGAAACAAAGTAATGTTTTCAATGTTTAAATATCTAAATCCATTATCAAATGTACCCTCAAACATTTATAAAATGCTGTTTGAATCTTTAGTAAGACTAATTTTAACATATTACTCTGAAATTTGGTATATGGACTTTTATGAAAAAGTCATTAAACCACAGAAAGAAATAAAAATAATGATAAATTTGATAAAGTATCACTGATTGATGGTAGTTTTATAGAAAAAAACAAACTTAAAATTATGCAAATTCATCTTAGGCCTCAGTAAACAATCTGTCAATATAGTAGCTAGAGCAGAACTAGCTCAATATCCAATAGATATATTAAAGCACAATCAATTAAGTATCTAGTTAGACAGTCACACTAGTAATTCTTTATTGGATGATGTATTTTTATTATCTAAACATCTCCATTCAAATGGAAATGACATACTCCTGGTATTCATATGTAAATAATATTTGTTCATCAAACAACATTGATGTAAGCCAATTAAAAAATCTGAATTATCTAAAAGATTATAAAACTCTTGATAATATAAAAGAGCAATTAAAAATTGATTATGAAAACATATTCTTTAGTAATTTGAAATCATCAACTGAAAACAATAAAATATTCTTATACAGTAAAATTAAAACTAAATATATAATTGAAGATTTTATGTTAAATACTTATTTTGAAGATAGAAAAAATATATGCAAAATGAGAATTAGTGATCACTTTTTAGAAATAGAAAGAGGCAGATATAAAAAAAAATTAAAAGAGAAATAGAATTTGTAAATACTGTGATTTAAATCAAATAGAAGATGAAACTCATTTCTTTTTTGAATGTCCAAAATATAACCTTATTAAACAGGAATTAAAAATAAAAAATGTTAATACTTTTGAAAACAATTATAATAACAATACAAATATTGTTGAGATATTATCTTCATCGGATCACTTGCAATATATTGCTCCATTTATTAAAAAGTCACTTATACTGAGAAAAGTGGACAAATGATTGCATGGTTCACCAACAACAATATAAAAAAAAATGCTAAAAATACGTATAGAGTTGTATAATTTTGTATATTTTATATCATGTTGTACTTCGACTATATGTTTGTATATATGATTTCAATCCTTATGGGTACAAATTTGCATTTCTAAATAAAGAAATAATTTTCAATTGCAATAAGGCCGTTTCCGGAACACCTTGGATTTTGATATAATATGTTTCAATGTAACCTACAATATTTGTAGTGTAAGATTGTACAATAAAATATCAAAAAAGCCACGTGATGACGTGATTTTACTAGCACCCATGTCAAAAAGAAGAAACAGAGTGAGAAAAGAATTAAGATTGGCATATTGCCAAAACAACAATGAACCCATTTTGTTATTAAATTAATATGCAAATGGTGCTATTCTATCCATGATATTATTCTTTTGTCAAGCAATTTCATTTTTGAAAGGAAATAATACAGTTTAATACAGATAACCCTTTGTGGGGAAAATATACAAAAAAACTTCATTTTTCGAGGTGAATGGAGTACCATACCATCCGCTTTTCTGATATTTTCTGGATATTACAATTAATTTGTGCTCTTCCGACATATTTTCATATACTTCTACATATAATTCTATATCTTAAACAAAATATCACGTTAGTGGACTTAAATAAAACGTTTTTTTTTTACTTTAAACGCTTGATTGGTATAAGTATCAGTTTTACTTTTCAGATATTTTTGTCCTTTTCGAAAATTTTGTCTCGAGTTCAAACACTAAGACATGTATTGTTGAATGTGAATAATTTGCGCTTAATTTGGTGTAATTAAATTTAATTTGTTAAATATTCATAGATTTTACTATGAATTATACCAATGAAGCATGTAAAATTAAAAATGCATGTACGTGTTATATTTTGACTGAGGCAGGCGATTGTTAAATTCATATATTACAGATCATTTCTGTCCAAGTGTCGCCTCTATTGGAAAGTTATAGGGGTCTTGTAACATATCGAGAGGGAAATCCTTTTTATAAAGGTAACATTGGAAATAAACAGGCTTGAAAATACATAGAAATTGGGCAATAGATGACCAAATTTCTTCGGAATATTTTTTACATATGCACAGATGATGCTGTAGGGCAATTGATTATTCCACGGCTCATATATATTGTTTCAAATACACAAAAACACATTTTTATATCGGTAAAATACAATTAAGGAAAACTTAACGAAATAAATATGATCTACTTATCAAACCAGATCTTGTTCAGCTTATTTGGCAAATTGTCAGGTCAGAAAAAAGCCGAAGCAAAGTATAGTATAATAGCAAAACAACATTTACTGGGAATTTTGATGTGCATAACTATTATTTGCATATGAATCAACCAAACTTTGATAAATAAGACAAATAACAAAACAGAACATCATGAATACACTGAATTTTCACTTAAGGTGTCTCAGTGGTATTATTCTGCCATTTTTGTATTATAATTGTTTATTTAGGTTTCATTCATTAAGAAATTTCACAAAATATTTTTTTTTAAATGAAAAGAAAGTTCAAATGTATTCAAAATTTATATTCCTAATCGTTTTTATAACATTTTCGTTACAAAAACGTGAGCTAAAACACACGAGCTTTAAATCTGTTACTGGATTTATAGAACATATCACTAGAGAAATTAACATTTTGTGATGTTTCTATCTTATTTCAACGGTGACCCCTAATTTTTATTTTTTATAACTAAACTACATAATGATAATTAAACACATGCAAAGTATGAAAAAAATTCTATAATAGAGTTTTCAAACTATCCACTCATATAATCAGTTTCCCTATCATTTCTATGTAAAATCCTGAAATTTTCAATTTCAGATTTTACACTTAAATGCACGGTGACCCCCAAATTTTATTTTACGTTTTGCACAATAACACAATTATGTTTCTACACAGAAAATAACACAAATACTAAAATAGGAAATTAATACCCTGCAGACACCTTAAAAAATACATTTTTTCAATTTTTTTATATGACTTGCACGTGGAACCAGCTTGGCATTTTGCATGCTTAATTTTGATTTAATAAGTAATTTCTAGTAAAATTATTAGCTTGGTTCCGAATGCAAGGCAGTATCAAAATGCAGTTGGAATATACCCCACGTTGTCTATTTTTCCATAGGCTTAATGTTAATTGCCATCGAGGTGGTTATTAGAAATGAGCTAATTTCAGTAATTTGAAGCAATGTTTTGAAAAAATACACATATGGTAAAAACTACAAATGTTCTGGTGTTGAAAGGTATCAAATAGATTATACATTTAGGGACCGACCATTTAACCTGAAGGGGGAGGGAGGGGGTTATGGTTTTTTTTTTCTTGACAGAAATTTTTTTTCGCGTTCCGCGCGAAAAAAAATATTTTTTTCACGTGTATCAACAAAATATTTTTTTTTTCAATATTAACATTATTTTTTTGGGCAGAAAGCCTCCTTCAGAAAAATTTTTTCATCATTTTGGCAGCCAAAATATTTTTTTTTCACATAAAATCAGATCCAAAATATTTTTTTAAGAAAAAAAAAACCATAGCCCCCCCCCCTTTTCAAGTTAAATGGTCGGTCCCTTACCAGATTTATTTTTAGCACATCAGTGGGCCGATTTAAGGCCTTAATGCAACCCATCCTTTAGGCATTAGACCTAAATCCTAGGTATTAAGGCTTATGCTAAACTCATTTTAGGCTTTGGGCCTAATGACTAGGCAGTTACTTCATGCCTAGGATTTAAGCTTAATGCCTAATTTCACCTAATACCGCTAACATATATATTCTTTTAACCCTCAAGGGTATAAAAATGCATTGTCACATGTTTTTGTTTATTAATCGTAATGTTGACTAAATTATTTCAGTTAGTTTGAAAATTATTTGTTGAAAATTACAGGGGGTCCAATCGAATTGGTAAGTGCAGCGTGTATTTTGGTAAGTGCTGCCAAAGATGGCTGACTTGCCCCGCTTCGGCAAGCAAAAGTCAGTAGTTGAGAGCGTCTTATCGTTGTATATTTACACGGTGTATTCTGTAAATATTGCGTTTCGGCTCTCCTTCCATTTGAAAACCGATTCGTGTATTTACTTTAGTACAAATAACGTTTTCCAGAAAGCTATTGAAGGAAAACCGACGTGGGGTAGGTCAAAATTTTGAACACGCCAATTTGATCTTTGGATTTCTATACATCTAACCCATAATATGTTACGTTTGTAGTATATAATTGTTGCTTGATGGTGGGAAAACATGTCAAAGATTCATTTTTCATAAGGTTGTTTGTCGTTTAGTTTATTTTCGACATTACTTCAAATTTTGGTAAGTGCAGTGCGGTGTACGCCAAATTGGTAAGTGCAATATATTCCAATTCTATGGAAATATTATAACAAAAGATATCTGCATCTTTTATCATATTTTTCCTAAGAAAAAAGTTTTTTGCCGAACATTTAACCTGCAGAAAGTGACAGCATCGTCGTATTTTGTTCCAGAATATTGAAAATGAATGAGAAAGAACAGAGAGAACAACAGAATGAAGCATATATTTGTATTATGTCAAATATCGAATCGCGTCAAATATGTGTAAAAAAGTCCATAACTGCAAACGGAAAGTTTTATCTTTAGCAAGAAGAATTAGTTCCTTCATGTTAAATGCAAAAGTAGAGACTTTGTCTCATGTGCGTTTGTTTTCTCCATATCCTTTATTGTTTATTGAATAGTAAAACTGTAAGTGTTCAAATCTGCTGTGAATCAAGTTGGAAAATATCGAGCTTATACATAACAGAGGACTTGGGTTCATTTACGAGTTTTAACAGAGTGAAAATCAAAGATTTCTTGCTTGTTATTCTTAAAAGTGACCTCACCACACCGTCGCCAAAATTATTATGAATTATGAAAACTTCTTTTGCGAAATGATAAAAAAAATACCAACTTAAATCTGGGCATGTTGTAGAAAAATGTAGAAACAGTTTCATATTTTCCCATATATTGTTAATCAGAATAAAAAATTCCTTTCCTTAAAAAATTCCTTTCCATATAATGTTTTTTTCATGAAAAAGATGATAAGTGTTCACCATCTTCCATGACATCACGATTTACAAAATCTTTGATTTCCAATTCTGCTCTGTTATATCAAGGTTATCATATGGTTACAAAAAACAGAAAAGGAATGCAATTAACTCATTCTAATGGTTTTATCGCCGGCTCTTAACAATTAGATCATCTAAAACCAAGGTTCTGACCTCCCATAATAGTTTATCGAGATCTCCTGTTCCTTGGGTAGACATTTTTCTAGTATACCCTCCAACTAAGGTAAAATCTGCAATACGCAGTGAAACCGGTAGTAGATAGGAAAATGTTTTGTTGAATTCATTTATTTCATTTTTGTCAATAACTTTAACAGATTTTTTTACACTCCCGAAAGATGAATTTTTGTGATAGCCAGTGCTTATTTTCAAGATTTACGTTACCTGAAATCAACTTTAGTCTTAATCCAAAATCATAATCAACGAACATAAATAGACAATAAAAATAATATAATATTTCATCACCTTGACGCACACCTACATCGAATAAAATACATTGCAAGAGTTTTCGTCGGCCTTTGAAACAACCTATTGGAACTTAACTTGTTCATAATGGTCCTTAGATGGGCCCTTCAACAGAGGTATTTGGCAGGTCCACATTTCACCAAAGATTACGGTGATACGAGACCTTAATTTAACATTCACAGGTTTTATCTTGTCTTGTGATTATTTTAAGATACATGCATAAGCACAAACGAAGCAATCTTATTTTAACTTCAGTCTAGATTCAATGATAATAAATTTACAAAAATATATTAGGTTCGGTTATATCACCCTGAGGAACACCTACATCGAATTGAATACATTCTAATGGTTTTATCGCCGGCTTTTCAAACAACCTATTATATAATCCAAATTTGGCCACAATGCGGTCCTTCGATGGGCAGAATATTTGTTTTCTGTCTGTCTGTAATGTATACATTTATTTTGATATATGAACTGTCAATATTTTAGTGTTCTATTTATATGTTCATGATGTTTTCAGTTTCAGAAATAAACAATTACAAAAAAAAGTCTGAATTCAAAATCATCATAAGCAGTCAACTTAAATAGGCCAAAAATATGATCAAATATATTTGCCCTGCTACACACCTACATCGAATTAAATACATTATAACTGTTTTATCGTCGGTCTTTCAAAAAAAAATGGACTAAACTTGTTCATAATTGTACTTAGATTTGCCCTTTAACATAGGTATTTGACATGTATGCACTTCACCAAAGATAACTGTGAAACGAGAGCTTAGTTTAAAATTGTGACCTTTGGAAACTCGTTCAAGTGTTTTATTTTGTCTGCTGATTATTCTAAGATATGAGCACAAATGAAGTAATCTGATTTTAACTGTAGTACAGATTCATGAAAAATATGCAAAAAATATAAAAGGTTCGATTATATCACCCTGAGGAACACCTGACATCGAATTAAATACATTATAAGGCTTTTTAATACAGCCAATTGGAATCTAAATTTTGTCACAATGGTCCTTAGATGGGCTCTTAACGTGAACAAATGTTTGTATTTCACCAACATTTGCTGGGACTTAGTATAAATCTGACATTATTTTAAGTTTGAATTCAAAATCAAGATCAGCAGTCAACTTAAATAGACAAAAATATATTTTGCCTTGATACACACCTACGTCNCCTTTCAAACAACTAATTGAAAGCAAACATGACAACAATGGGTATCACATTGACCCTTCATCAAAGGTAGCTGGCATGTAAGGCATTCCATCAATAGCTGCGAACTGGGAGATTAGTTTAACATTGTAACATATGGAAATACGTTTTTAAAAAGACTTTTCTCTGGTTATTATCTTAAAGATATAAACATAGACTAAGTAACTTGATATTATCTTGACACTGAATTAATACTCATGATCGGCAATTGTCATAAATAGATCCCAAGGATATAGGTTTGATTACACACTTACGATGGTATAATATCCTTATATATTTTATCTGCTTATGACTGCTTGTGATTAGCATACTTAAATATGTTATTTGGCATCAACTAATGTCAGGAATATCAAGATCATGCTCAGATTCAGATTCTTTATTCTCTACAACAACAGTACAGAGAAGTCATACAAATAACAAATATACATTTCATCACGCATGACAAGAGTATTTCAATAAATAAACAACAGTTAAGAAAACTACCCATTGCAATTATATTAGAAATAACAGAACCTTGGACTAACCTTGAGGACCTACATGAAGATTACTGTTAACTGATTTTATTAATTTGCACAAGTTACGTAACTGGAGTTTAACTTTTGTTTGAAATAGATCCTTAAATTTTAGAACATTTACACGTTTCAAATAACGTTTGTTTAAAAACGATTTTCTAACATTTGAGAAATAATCACACTGAAGGATAAAATGAAATTCGTCTCCCAAGTTTCCATCGCTGCAGAACGGACAAATCCTAAGATGTCTATCTAAATTCACCCATCGACCAGTTTCAATGGGCAACTTGTGATTGCCTACTCAAAATTTAAATAAAACTTCAGCTAAAATATCCAAATAGTCTTCAAATTTAAAATCTTCTTTGAACAATTTGTAACACAGAGCTTTGGGTGAATTATCGACAGTAGATCTCCATGTTTGTTGAAATTGGTCTCTCAATCTTAGTTTCGAACTATTTATAAGCCAATCTGAGTAAAAAGTAAAAACCCCCATTAAACCGTGTTTGCCAAATATTTCCAAAACCACAATCATTCAAAATGTTCTGTATAGTTGCAATCCAAGGCGACTGATACTTGTTACTGATATGTAAATTATATAGATATCTATAAAAGTTTTATATCTTTACCATTCACAAGTTTAGTCCAGTAACTTATCATACGAGACTTTACATGAACATGTAGAGGGTAAACGCCAAGTTCACCATAGATCATAAAACTTGGTGTACTTTTTTCAAATTAAGTAAGAGTTTGCAAAATTTCAAATGTACTCTCTCAATAGCATCTAAGTTTGTCGAACCCCATATTTCACAGCCATAAAGTAGTATAGGTTTCACTATCTTATCAAATAAATCATATTGGTCTCGTATAGATAAGTTATGTAATCGACCCTTTTTCAGAACATCATACATTGCTTTATTTGCCTTTTTGATGTTAAACGTTTTTGCAGCAAAATACTTTCCAGATCTAGTAAACAATAAACCCAAGTATGTAAACTCCTTTACAATTTCAGTTTCGCTACCATTATATGTGAAAACATAATTGTTTTGGATACGACCAGAGGAAAAAATAACAACCTTCGTCTTGTTCGTATTCACTCTGAGTTTCCATTGAAGACAGTATTCCTGAAATTTATCAATTAGATGCTGTAGATCTTCTTTCGATCGATTCTACCCATAAAACTGTATCATCAGCATACAAAAGCACAAATATTTTTATAAATATATTTAAATCATTTTCTAGCTCATTTGATAGACATTCTAGTCCGTTTACATTTTTGTCTATAAAAAATTGCTCTAAATCATTCAAGAATAGTGCGAACAAGAAAGGTGACAGGTTTTCCCCTTGTCGTACACCAATATTACAGTCAAAGTATTCTGTAAGTTGCCCATTATAACTTATCCTAGATTTAATACCACTATACATGTTGAAGATGATATTATATATTTTACCATTAATATTGTTAAGAAACATTTTATTCCAGAGACCAAATCGCCAGACTTTATCGAAATCAATAAATAAACAACATAATTCTTTCTCTTATATTGCCTCATCAGATCTATAAGTGAGTCTAGTACAAACAAATTATCTATGGTCGAATAACCTGGGCGAAACCCGCCTTGGTTTTCGCAGATAAGGTTAAAATTTTCAGAATAATCGTTTAGTCTATTATTCAAAACAGATGTAAATAATTTCCCGAATCAACTAATTATCGTAATTGGTCTATAATTCTTTGGATCGAGTTGGTCTCCTTTATTTTTATAAATAGGTATTAAATTTCCTAATAACCATTCATCGGGAACAATTCCACTATCAAAAATAAGATTAAATAGTTTTACATTAACATCAGGCATAACAGAGAAAGAATGCTTAAGGTATTCGTTAATAATATTATCATCCCCACATGATTTACCATTTTATACACGTTTAGCTCAGCACATCTAATCATTGAATATAACCTTTCTCTCAAACAACTAATTCAAACAAAACTAGGTTAAGATAGTCCTTAGACGAATCCTTCAACAGAGGTATCTGACAGGTCCATATTTGATGAAGGATTGCTGCTATTTGTAAGTATTGTCTAACATTTATACCTCATTAGAAACACATTCAAAAGAATTTTTTGTTTGGTGATTATTTGAATGATATAAGCATAGACTAAATAACCAGATTTTATCTTTATTCTGAATTCAAAATCATTATCAACAATTATCATAAATAGACAAAGAACATATTAGGATTGATTATATCACCTTGACGATCACCTTCATCAAAATATTATAATAAATTCATTCTAAGCTGTTCAGTGCCGGTAAATTTGCAATCCAGGTAACTGATGGAGCAGAACTTAGTGTTTCAGTCGAGAGTGTTATCTGATAAATGATTTGATATTTTATAGTACTATTCGTATCGTATTTCTAAAAGTGCCTACAGAGCTGCATAATTTTGTATGGTCCTGCAACGAAAATTCGGTGGCAAATTGAATTGCCGTTGTTTATCCGTCCGTTCTGTTTTTTTTTAATTTTTTTTCTTTGTTCAATGAAAAACTATATTTTTTTTAGTTAACTAATTAAATATTTGTAATGTGATGGAGCGCATCAGTACTTACCAGTAAGTAGAAGATATAGTGCAGTAACAGTAATCTCTCCTCTCTGGCTACAGTGTAATAACGTTATTAATATTGATGTAGGTCTTTATTACCTCTAGTAAAATTTGAGAAGTTTTTTTGTTTGTTTGTTTTGTATTTTGCTTTTTGTTTGTTTTTTAAATATTAAGAAATAATCTATACTGGCTTATACAACAAGAGCCATATAAATCAATATGTCTCTGATACAACTTTCGCACACTTATGTTTCTTATTTTTTTCTTTAAGGAAGTACGGGAGTCTTCTTCCATTTGAATTCATTTTTTATCGTGTGATTGATATAAAAGGTACAAATATTGAATTTTTTTCTATTCTTTTTTTTGGAACAAAAGCAAAGGTTCCATTTCTTAAAAATATAGACATGTTAATAACATCAGTATATTTGTATATACATGTACAATGTATTATGAAATAAATTGAGAAAATGAACTTGAGACCGAGACATAATATGTGTCTGAAGGACGTTATCTAAAAATATTTGATATTAATTTGGTACATGTCAATTCATTAAATAATTTGAATATAACCTCAATGACCCCATTTTTCGTTTTGTTTAAAAAAAAAAGAGCAAAACAAAGTCTAACAATGTAAAATCAATCAAAATTCTTTCTGATGAAACTTTTGGAAAATTATTATTTCTTTTAACATTTCAACAATAAAAGGCGAAAAATTGTGAGCCTTGGCCCAATTTATATTTTATTTTTTGCATTCTCTAATGATATGAATTAATCCATGGAAATATCTCAAAATTCTACGAGTCACTTTATGAACCCTGACGTACAGCCTTAAAATAACTGACACCGACCAAAATTTTGGCGTACACCGCACTGCACTTACCAAAATTTGAAGTAATGTCGAAAATAAACAGAACGACATACAACCGTATGAAAAATAAATGTTTGACATGTTTTCCCATCAACAAGCAACAATTATATACAACAAACGTAACACATAATGGGTTTTAATGTATAGAAATCCAAAGATCAAATTGGGGTGTTCAAAATTTTGACCTACCCCTCGTCAGTTTGGTAGCAGGACGTTTCGGCCATAGTGTAGCCTCGGACTTGGTCGTTTCAGACTTGGACGTTTCGGTCATAGTCCTGATGGGCTATCTGTGATTTCAATGAAGACATCTTACTTCTGTGCCTTACTTATTTATTATGCAATTTCCTGTTATTTTTAAACACAAAATGTTGTTGAAAATACCAGATAGTCAAGTTCATTTCTCATAAAGTGTGTCACGAGTAAATGTTGCTTTTGAATGGCTACCTAGTCATGTTGGAATACAGCTATTGGAGCGACTAACGCCGATATCAGTTCATAAAAGTAATGACTAAGATTTTATATCATTTACCGAGGTTTCACTGATACTTTCAGCTGATATTTACGACAGTGCCGAAACGTCCAAGTCCGAGACGTCCAAGTCCGAAATTACACATGGCCGAAATTTCATATGGCCGAAGTGTTTTAGGGCCGAAACGTCTCGAAATCGTCAGTTTTCCTTCAATAGCTTTCTGGGAAGCGTTATTTGTACTAAAGTAAATACACGTATCGGTTTTCAGATCTGAGGAGATCTGAAATATTTATAGAATACAATGTGCAAATGTACAACAATAAGACACTCTCAACTACTGACCTTTGCTTGCCGATGCGGGGCGCGTCAGCCATCTTTGGCAGCACTTACCAAAATACACGCTGCACTTACCAATTCGATTGGACCCCCTGAAATTATGTGTGTTCAAAATTAACTTAATTCAATCGTTTACTCATCAATATTTATAATTTTGCACATCTGGTTGATAAAAAAAGTATTGTGGAATCTTTTCGTAAATAAAGGCCGGTTATATGTGCTCGGTCTATAATGACCTTCAGATGAGTTGTCTCGTTCAATTAAAAATACCCTCGGTTTCTTATTGTTATGTTTATTGTATACATAGAAGAAAATATTTTTCAATTTGCAAACTCTGAAATGAATCGTTGCCACATCTATCCAAAAGGAATCGTTGTCAAAAAATGTAAAGGTCGAAAATGGTGCATTGCCAATATCTTTATGGAGGAAAGATATGATCACAAACGACCCTGAATCCTGAATATTAATATAATATGTGCTATTCAGCAGAATCAATAAGCTACAAACACTTTATATATGACAATACAGGCTTACTTTCCAAAGTTCCACGTTTTGTTGACCTTTAAATTTGTATTTTTCGCAGTTTAAGAAGCATTTATTTTTACTTGGCTTTTGATTTCTCCGAAGCAGGAACAAATGCGTGTCATCTTCTCCCAAGGACTTCTTTATATGAGTATGTGTCTAAAACTATCTGAAATGATTCGTAACCGAGTCTAGAAGTATCCAGTAACGTCAATTTGATCCGAAATGATGCGTTCTGAATATTCACCGTGTAAAAATGAAAAATGAAAATCGGTAAAAGTAAAAACAAATATCTATAGACCTAACTCATCTTTATAACTTGTTTATCATTAAATCTTTTAGAACACAATAAATATTGGATGCAAAGAAAAAAAACTAAACAGCAAAGCTGTGTCAATGTGGAAGGGAGTCGTCAACAATAGAAAATTAAAGTACGAAGAACCTATCAAAACTTGAACCTTGTACAGAATACAGAATACATAGTTTTTTTTTTATCTACTAAATCATATGGGTCCGCAAACAAGGAAACTGTACTGATTATCGGAAACGGAGCAACCCATTTTTACAACAGTAACAACAAAAAAGTATGTACATGTATAAGTTCTAAAAGAAAAAAAAGTTAGATTATTTAATAAAAGTGTTATTATCTGTCTGTTTCTGTATTGGCCCCGTATAGATTCTCGGTCAGCTGTATTGGCCCTCGACCCTTTGGGTCTCGGGACCAATACAGCTAATTGATTGATTGATTGATTGATTGAATATTGTTTAACGACTACTGAGCAATATTTCAGCTATATCAAGACGAGAACAAGTTTGTTTATAAATAATCCATTTGGGGTATGGAATGGGTCATGGGACGGGAAATTCTGACTGCCACTGGAAAAGTAGGGTGAAATCGAAATGGGCGGGGAATTTATCTTTGTAGCCGATCACCTACGGACCACTCAAAAAGAGCTTGCTACAAGGGTTCTTTAACGTGCAGGAAGCGTGGCATTTCTTCCAACACGTGGACCTGAGTTTACATCCCATCCGAAAGATGGGTTGTGTATTTATTAATCCCGCACAACCACGGAATGGGTCCTATTTCTATATCCCGGGGTTCCCTCGGGGTCAGCCCCTTTTAGGAGGGGTCATACCCCGCAAACCGGAGATACTAGGTCCTATTTCTATACCCCAGGGTTCCCTCGGGTGTACCAATACAGCTAATAACCTCGAATCTATACCGGGCCAATACAGAAACAGACAGTTGATAACACTTTATTATTAACTGCATATACAAAAACAAAAAATCATATGTACTTTCTTTTTGATGGCGAAAATATCATTTTAATACAATTGTCAACTGTAAACTGTTTACGGTAGTACTGTAGGTCTGATTACTGTTTTATCAAGAACACAGTTGTAGGCTGACTGACGTACTATTTTTATTAAAATGGGCAGTATGTAGTTGTTCCGTGCACATTTATTATGTTTTTGTAAATTGAAGTATTATATGTTCCTTCTGAGGTAAAATGCACCATACCAGCAGCCACTTTTGCTACTTTGTGAATGGAATTTTACTGTTTCGAAGAAATATTTCACTACATTATAGAAGCACACAAAGAAGAAATATCAAAACTCAGACAAATTCACATTAGAGAAAAAAAAGAGAAATAGCAGAATGTATACTTTGAATTATAAAATAGGGCTAATAGGCTGTGTTAGATTACATGTCATATAAGATAAAGAAGTAGGGCCATTAAGCCGTGAATTTTATTGATAACTTGGGCCATTTTCAGAATATGCTCAAATGTTGTAAAAAATCATGTAAGGTAGTTTCTGGTACTTGAACTTCCTATGAGTAAAATTGATTAAATGGCACCCGTGTATTCATGTCTTTTGACATGTAAACAGTCCTTGTTAAAAGCATTTTTAAATGAAATAAAAGGGACTACAGGAAACATCTACAATGACTGAAAATCATAATTACATGCCATAATCTACCAGAGAAATACTTATTTACAGGAAATACACAAGTAAGACAAAAGACGAACGTAAACAACGATTGGACTTGTACCGGTGTAAGACATAATACTATCCGGGTTAAATTATATCCGGTGTAAAGTATTTAATATGACGTTTTTTCCATGGGAGACTATTTAATTGTAAAATAATTTCCGACCCTGTGAAATACTTTCCACTGTTTGATTTTAATTAATATTCCATACATGTATAAAAGACGTAGAGATATTCCAAATATCATTTAGGACACAATTTTATACCCATAAGATAGTATCTTAAAATAAAACAGGTTTAAGTTGAAAGATGAGTAGTATTCATGTAGTCATTAAAATCATGATAATTCAAGAACTTTGGTGATTCAGGCATGATTTTTTGTGTACGTATTATACATGAATTTCCTGATATGATATATTTTTTTTTATTAATTACTGCTTTACCGTAAGACATTGATAATAGCAGAAAATTATGCAACCTTTTATCTTGATAATTGCTGAATTTACTAAATTAGTTTATATTTGAATGATATAAAAACAATACAATTGAGACTGGTTTATTTTGAGAAAAAAAATCAAAACAGTAGAAAATTGTTTTATCATAGAATATCATCCTGGATATTATTCGATAATAAAATATTATCCTGGATAGTATTTAATTATAAAGTGTTATCCTGGATAATATTTAATAATAAAATATTATCCAGAATAATACTTAACAATAAAATATTATCCAGGATAATATTTAACAATAAAATATTTACCTAGATAATTTTTTTATTATATGTCATTGATATCCCGGATAATATTTCATCCTTAAATATTATCCAGGATAATATTTAACAATAAAATATTATCCTAGATAATATTGTTTTAATATATATCATTGATGTCATGGATAATATTTTATCATTATATCAAATCCGTGTTAATATTTTATCATATATCATATATTATCATGGATATTATTATTTTCTTATATTTTTAAACCCCTGTGATTTGTTAAATTGTGGTCACATGATTTTGTATATTTCTTAGAGTTGTCAATAAATTGACGAATTAACCTTACGTATTGACCTCTGCTAAAAATAGATAAGTAATTACATAATAAGGGATAAAACACGAATTGACTTTATGAATTGACTTTACGTATTGACCTCGCCCTTATAATAGATCTTTACAGTTTTTTTTTTCAATTAAACTGAAAAATTTCTTAAACATGATTAATTTGTCTATTTCTGCTATACAACATAGACATATTTTTTGTTCCATTACTAGAACAGTAAATACAATACAAATAATAACCAACAACAAATCAACAAACATCATATAAAATTTGGATTTAAAAATGTATGTTCCTATAAAAATCTGAAAATTTGGAAAATAATAAAACTATTATAGCCTATTAAATTCGGTCAATGGAGAAATTTATTGACATGAGAAAGGTATATTGACTCTCGGACTACGTCCTCGGTCAATATACCTTTCTCATGTCAATAAATTTCTGCATTGACCTCATTAATAGGCTATAATTGTATAATATTCTATTGTCAAATATCATCATGGATAATGATATTTGATGAGAAAATATCGTATTGGAAAAATTTTTCAGATACATTTCTGCTATGATTATATTATATCAGATGTTCTTAATTTTTAAAAGGATGAAAATTCATTATTAAATATTTTCCTTGGTATAATTAGATGTAATTATTTATCCTTTGTAGCTAACGCATGTCCATTTTATTTGTGAATACATTTAACCCTCAGGAAAATTTTGCATTTGGATATTTAATCAGCAAAATAACTTTGTGAAGGAAAAAATTTACAGCAATGGAAAACATTTAATAATAACAAAGTATCACTGGAAATAAATTGATATCAAATAGGATACTATTTGATAAGGGATACAATTAAATGTTACACCGGCACTAGAAAAGGCAGCGATAGGTTTAAACCGGTTTATGAGTACCCAAACCTCCCCTTTATCTGTCCCGTTTCCCTATATGAACACATAAAGGGATATGGAGTTAATGTACATGGGACAAAATCCCTATAAATACAACATGAAGATGGCAAGATCAAGCGAATAAAACAACGCTTTCACCTTGATGTTACCATGAGGCCTTCAACAAAGAGCAAAAACTCCTACTCATATTAAGTTCAAGACGGCCCCTAGCACCGGTTTGAGCGGAATTCACTTGCTAAATGTTGAACAACGCTACATCCATCTATCCATTTTGTCATGGATGCAGGGTCGTCAACAAGCATAACATATCGAGCAAAGTACTCTTACAAACACTGTCATCCGTTGCCTGATAAAGGGCATAACAGGATAATAAACATTTGTCCATATTACAAATTATATCAGTTAAAAAGTAGATATCGCCGAGATCTTGACAAGCACCACAAATTAAGTTACAGGTCACATTTTCGTAATTTTAGCTGTACCCACACACCTTATGATAACCTTTGTGTGATATTGAAATTCATTGAGTACTTCCTTATTTTTGGGCCATATAAAACAAATGCATAGAAACAAGCAACACAATACCGCCAAAACACAGTGGTTGGTGCAAATGTTACTGTGGGGATGACTTGCTGCTGTTCATGAGTTCCCTGAGTTCCTCATATAATCAGAAAATTTTGACCCAATAAATTATATTGCATAGTTTAAGAGGAGATGGTCAAGCTACGTTTCACCCCTATCTTATAGCAAAATATAATCAGTGCTGACAGCAATGTTTTTGTTAGATCAGAATGAAACGAGCAATCTTTTTAAGAGTCTCCCATACATAATTCCAGCTGTTAAGATTGGTCGAGTATTCTTTCAAAAAGTAGTTTGAGAGGGAGGTGATCAAAATATGATTGCCCTGAGTTTAATTTCTTTTCTTCCGATGACGTTTCCAGTTTGTAGCTTGAGAGGAACCAAACTATATACCTTTCATGCAGCCTATTTATCAAGTTTAGTTCAGCGGGTTTTGGTAAGATCAAGACAATCTAAAAGGGTAAAATCTACAGTGACAACCAGGTTTGTGAATATATTGGAAAGAAATCAGTAAATTGTGAAAGACTTTGCATACGCAATCTTATTACAGTTTATTCCAGTAGTTTCAGAGACCACAGGTTTGATTCAATTTTTACATGGTGGGTGGTCCCCTTTAAAGTTTGTGATTTTCATGTTGATGCTTTATCTAAGATGGCTGCCGCCAGAGATTATAGTTTAACATAGGACCCTATGGGCAATGCATTCAAAGGCCTTCACCTCTGACACTGCCTGAATGATTTTGATTTAATTTGAACATAATAGTTGATGGCCCACTTCAAAGATAATGATTTTTATATTGATACTTCATTCAAGATGGCCAACAGCGTGAAATATTGTTTAACAGCCTTTATGAAATGCATTCAAAGATATTCTTCTCTGAAACTATGTTGATTTTATGTCCCTTCATGGGCCCTTCCAGGTTTGTAATTTTAATTATGATACCTCATACAAGATGGCCGCAAATGGGAACATAATTTAATTTGGGCCCTATTGATAGTCCCCTTAAAAGCATATTTTGAAAAATGCCTATCTTAGGAAAAAATCCATGGCTAAAAAACAATACTTCTTTCCCCAGCCGAATTGT